>RJWM01013557.1:0-52803 GCA_004363535.1 Dasyprocta punctata
TCCTTTCCCCCATCCATTTCTCTTTCCTTTTGAACATTCTCTTCCCATTTTACAGTATCTATTGCACATTTTGGATCTTATTTACTTTCAGTTTCTTATACTAGGGAAACAACATGCTTACACATGCAAATGGGATTTCTTTCTCTTACGAGTATGGTCTCAAGCTGCACCCGTTTACTTATAAAACCCTTGAGTTTATGCTTCTTTATACCTGAGTACTACTCCGTTGAATAAAAAGAACACCTTTTTTATCCATTCCTCAGCTGATGGGCATTTAGGTTGTTTCCAAGATTTAGCTATTATACATTGTGCTGCTATAAACATGGGTGCACATATATCGCTCCAGTATGATGTTTTTTTGTTTTTTTGTTTTTTTTGCAGCACCGGGGATTGAACTCACAGCCTTGCGCCTGCCAGGGCAGGCGCTTAAGCCGCTGAGCCAAACTCCCGGCCCTGGTTTTTTGAGGCAGGGTCACACTATGTAGCTCAGGTCGGCCTTGTGCCGCGTTTTTGTAGCCCAAGCCGGCCTCGAACTCACAACGCTCCACCTACCTCAGCCTCCCGAGTGCTGGGATTAAAGGCGTGCGCCAGTATGTTTTTAATTCTTGAGGAAAAAAAAAAAACACCCAAGAGGGGGATAGCTGGGTCGAATGGGACCTCTAATCCTAGTTTTTTGAGTAATCTCCATACCACAGTGGTTGTACCAGTCTACACTCCGTTGGGTGGAGAAAAGTTCCTTTTTCCCCACAGCCCCACCAGGATTTGTTATTGGTTGAACTCTTGACGATAGACATTCTTTCTCAGGTGAGATGAAATCTCGGGGTTGTTTTAATTTGCATCTCTCGAATGACCAATGATGTTGAACATTTTTTCATGTATTTATTTGCTGTTTGTAGTTTTTTTTTTTTTTTTTTTTTTACGGCACCAGGGATCAAACTCACAGCCTCACACCTGCCAGACAGGCGCTTAAGCTACTGAGCCAAACTCCCGGCCCTGGGTTTTTTGAGGCAGGGTCGCACTGTGTAGCCCAGGCCGGCCTCCAACCCACAATGCTCCGCCTACCTCAGCCTCCCGAGTGCTGGGATTAAAGGCGTGCGCCACCACGCCCGGCTTGTTTGTAGTTCTTAAAAATGTGTATTCATCTCAGATACCCACTTTTGGATTGAGTCTTTAAACCTGGAAGGTCTGGGGTTTTTTTAATACTTTGTATGTTCTTGACAGTAATCCTTTGTCTGAGGAACAGCTGGCAAACACTTTTTCCCACATCGTGGGTTCTGTGTTTGTGGTTTCTCTTGCTGTGCAAAAGCTTTTTAGTAAGGTCCCAGCTGTTGATTCTTTGCAATAACTCCTGTGCTATCGTGGTTTTATTCATAAAATCTTTGCCTATACCAGTGTTTTAAAGAGTTTTACCTATTCTACCTTCCAGCATATTTAATGTTTCTGTTTTAATATTTAGATCTCTGGTCCATTTCAAATTTAATTTAGTGCATGGTGAAAGGTATGGGCCTGATTTTAATCTTTGACATGTGCAAAGCCAGTTTTTCCAGCACCATTTATTAAAGAGGCTATCTTTCTTCCAGTAAGTAGGATTGACACCTTTTTCAAAGGTGGCTGAGTATGTGTTGTTTCTGCATCTTGAAATCTGTTCCACTGATCCTCAAATCTGCTTTTTACCAGTACCACAGTTTTTATCACAGTAGCTTTATAGTATAATTTCAAGTCAGAGACTGTGATGCCACCTGTCTTGTTTCTGTTGCCCAGGATTGCCTTTGCTATTCTAGGTCTCTTCTGGCTCCAAATGAATTTTAGGATTGTTTTCTCCAATTCTGTGAGATATGCTATTGGAATTTTGATTGAGATTGCACTGAATCTGTGTAACAGTTTCAGAAATATGGCCATTTTCACTATATTGGCTCTTTCTACCCAAAAGCATGAAATATCTCTGTTTTCTAATATCCTCTTCAATCACCTTTTTCAGAGTACTGTAGTTTTCAATGTAGAGGTCTTTTTCATCCTTTGTTAGATTGATTCCTAGGTATTTCTTTTTTTTTTTTTTTTTTTTTTTTTTTTTTTTTTTTTTTTTTTTTTTTTTTTTTTTTTTTTTTTTTTTTTTTTTTTTTTTTTTTTTTTTTTTTTTTTTGGATGCTATTGTAAAAGGTGTTGTTTCCCTAATTTCTCTCTGTGAGTTTTTATTGATGTACAGGAAGTCTATTGATTTTTTGAGTGTTGACTTCATATCCAGCTATGCTACTAAATATGCTTGTTAAACCTATACAGTTTTTCAGTGAAGTTTTTGGGGTCTTCTATGTAGAGCATGTCATCTGCAAATCATGAAAATTAACTTCTTCCTTTCCTATCATTATTCCTTTTATTTCTTTCTCCTAATTGCTCTGGCTAAAATTTCCAAAACTATGTTGAACAAGAGTGGACACAATAGACATCCTTGTCTTGTTCCTGATTTTAGAGTGAAAAGTTTCAGTTTTTGTCCATTAGTATGGTGTTGGCTGTTGGTTTGTTACAGATGGCTTTTTATCAGATTGAGGTAAAGACCATCTATTTCAATTTTCTATATGGTTTTTATTATGAATGGGTGCTGGACTTTGTCAAAACAGTTTTCTGTGTCTATCGAGATGATCATATGGTTTTTGTCCTTGGTGCTGTAATATGATGTATTACATTTATTGTTTTACATATGCTGAACCATCTCTGCATCCTTGGGATGAATCCAACTTGGTCATAGTGTGTAATCTTCTGGATGACTTGATGCATTATGGTTGCCAGTATGCCAGTATCTTATTGAGGATTTTTGCATCAATGTTCATTAGAGAGATTGGCCTGTAGTTCTCTTTCTTAGTTGGGCCTTTCTCTGATTTTGGTATCAGGTAATGCTTGCTTCCAGGAGTGAACTTGGGAGTACTGCTTCCCTTTCAATTTCATTAAAGAGTCTGAGAAGTAGTGGTGTTAGGTCTTCATTAAATTTCTTGTAGAATTCAGCAGTGAATCCATCAGGGCCTGGGCTTTTCTTTGTTGATAGGTTTTTAATTACATCCTTGATTTCACTGACTGATAATGGTTTATTTAGGATTTATCTTCTTGATTCAGCTTTGATAATTCATACATTTCTAGTAATCTGTCCATTTATTCTGCATTTTCCATCTTATTAGAATATAAATTCTCAAAGTAGGATGATCTTCTGGATTTCTGTAGGGTCTGTTGTGATTTCCCCCTTTTAATTACTAATCGTGTGGATTTGAGTCTTTCCTTTTTTTGATAAGGTTGGCTAAGGGTTTCTTGATTTTATTTAATCTTTTAAAGAACCAACTCTTCAATTCATTGATTCTTTGTATTGTTTTCTTACTCTCTAATGCATTAATTTCTGCTCTATTCTTTGTAATTTCCTACCTTGTACAAGCTTTTGGCCTAGCCTGCTCTTCTTTTTCTAAAAGTTTCAGGTTCATCATTAAGTTATTTGCACTTGCTGTTTTCCAGAGATGAGTATTCACTGATACAAATTTTGCTCTCAGGACTGCTTTCATTGTATCCCATAATGTCCAGTATGTTGTATTGTTATCATTTAATTGTAGAAACTAATTTTCTTTAATTTTATCTGTGACCCATTGGTTGTTCAGGAGGGTATTATTTAATTTCCATGTGTTTATGACGTTCTCATGGTTTCTTTTGCCAATGATTTCCAACTTTATTGCACTATGAGTCTGATAATATACATGGAATAATTTCAATTCTTTTGCATTTACTTAAGCATGTTCTATGAGCTAGTATGCCATCCATTTTGGAGAACATCCTGTGTGCAGTCAAGAAGAATGTGTATTCTGTTGTGGGAGTGAAACACTGAAAACATCTACTAAGTCCATTTGCTCAAAGTTTTATTTAGTTCTAATATTTCATTATTGATTTTTTGTCTAGTTGATCTGTCTTTTTGTGACAGTGGGGTATTGAGGTCTCCCAATACAACTGTATTAAGGCTTGTTTTTTTTCATGTGCATTAGTAATTGTTTTATATTGCTGGGTGCCCTGGTATTTGCTGTATATTTATGATTGTTATCTCTTCCTCTTGGATTATTCCCTTTACAAGGATGTAGTGACCTTTCTCTTTCTTAATCTGTCTTGGCTTGAAATTCACTTTGTCTACAAACAGAATACCTATCCCTGTGTTTTTCCGGGTTCTTGTCACATGGAGTATTGTTTTCCATCCTTTGACCTTGTCTATGAATCTTTTTAAATTATGTTTCTTGTATGCAGCATATTGTCGCATCTTGCTTTTTGATCCATTCTGTGTCTTTTGTTGGTGAACTGAGACCATTAACATTGATGGTTATAACTGATATGTACTGACTTACCTTTGTCATGTTATTTTCCTGTTATTGACTCTCCATCTTTTTTTCTCCTCTAATTGTTTGCCATACATGGTGGATTCCTTCTGTTGGGGTTCATGAAGTTGTAGTCCTTGTTACCTCTTTCTGGAATATCCTTCAAAACATTTTGGAGTACCGGTTTGATGGTCATAAATTTTCTCAGATGTTCTTTGTCATGGAACTACCTTAGTTCTCTAACTTTGTCTTGGAACTATCTTATTTCTCTGTCAGTTTTGATCAGTTTTCATGGAGGTGGTACTGGGGATCAAACTCACAACCTCTCACTTGCCAGGCAGGTGCTTATTGCACTGAGCTAAATTCCCAGCCCTCTCTATCAGTTTTAAAAGATAAGTTTTGTACGGTGCATCAGTCTGGATTGAAGGTTGTTTTCCTTCAAAACTTGAAGTACTTCACTCTAAGCGCCCCTTGACTTGAATTTTGAAATCAGATGTGATTCAGATGGGCTTTCCTTTATTGGTAATGTTTCTTTTCCCTAACAGCTTTTACGATTCCATCCTTGTGCTGAATTTCTGGAATCTTGATTATGATATGCCTGGCTGTAATTTTTTTTTTTTTTGGTCATGGCTAATTGGAGTTCTGTATTCCTCACTTACTTGTATGTCAATTCTCTTTCCCTACAAGTTTTTTGTCATGTCTGTGAACAGTTTTTTTAATATCATTTGTACTGTCTCCTGGTTATTTCATTGACTCCAGTCAACCTTAAATTACTCTTCTTTGTCTCATCTAGCAGCTGCCAGATTGATTTCTCTTAGTCCCCTGCTATTTTTAAGAAATCTTTCTGTTCATGATTGCTAACCACAAGCCTGTCTTCTACATGTGAGATTCTGTCCTCACATTGGCTCATTCTGCTGCAGATACTTCCAATGGAACTTTTATTCTCCTGGGTTATCTGTTTGAATCTGTCTTATGGACTCCATTTCTTTTCCCTATGTTAAGCATTCATGGCTTCCATCATTTTTTATAAGTTTTTTTTTTTTTTTTAATCTGTATCTGCTCTAGAGTCTTCATTAGACTTTCTTGATTCACTTTCTCTGTGGGCTTCAATTCTCACTTCAGATCCTCCCTGGGCCTCCCCTCCTCCTTCCTCACACTGCTGTATTCCAGTGTCTGGACAGCAACTCTCAGAGGTTCTTTCTTTGCTGCTTACCCCTCTCCCATCGTCCTGGAAGTCTTTCCCTATTATCTTTATTTTGCTCATCAAATTGTTTACACTTTGGGTTTCTGATGTAAGAAAAACCATGGGAGATTTAAGCTGGTGTGTCTGATTTGTTTCACTTAACATTGTGGTCTCAAGGTGCATCCCCCTGCCTATGGATGACTCAAATGGATCTTAGTTTATGGCAGTGGTACTTTCACAGTGTCCTTCATTTGTTAAATCGCTGCCTACCCTGAGATCTAGAATGTATCTGTCAGTGTTTCCCTGAAGGGATTTAACAGTTTTTTTGGCACAGAGGTCCCTGATCATCTGCAGGTGATTTTTTATACAGGGTGTAGAGAGGAATCATTTCATCTTTTCTCACCTCCAATTTTCATCTTTGTTACTGCAGCAGAGTTCACACATGACCAGGTCTGTGTCAGGGTTCCTATTTCTCCTCTTCCAGTCATTTTGTCTCTATCTGTTCCTGTACCAAACAATTACTCTTATGAGCTTCATAATGGATTCTTCTGATAGAAAAAAGACCCTTTTTACTTGTTTTTCTTATTCAGAAGAGTTGTATTACTGACCTGTTTATCTTTCATTTAAATTTACAGCTACATTTATACATTCTATTCAAAACCACTGGAATTTTATCAGAAACCCTGTTGGGATTTTATCAAAACACCTTCCCATGTTTTATAACTTTCCCTACAGAGGTCCTGGACATTATTTTTATTTTTTGCAAATCCATTTTACTTCAAAAAGAAAAGAAATTTTTCAAAGTGCATCAATCAGGGGGCAACAATGGTACATACATTGTACATTGTCATCCTGGACATTGTATTTATTACTAGATATTTCATATTTTCTATCACAAATGGTGACTTCTTGCCAGGTATGACAGTGCATGCCTATAATCTCAGCACTTTGGGAAGCTGAGACAGGAGAATTACTAGTTCAGGGTCAGCCTGGACTACATAATGAGTTCAAGTCCAGCCTGAACTATGTAGTGAGATGCTGTCTCAAAAAATAAAACAAATGTTGACTTCCTTTTATGTATCACTTTAGTCACCTTCCCATTGTTAGAACAAAATATGACAACGTAACGTAAAGGAGGGAAGGTTTTTTCAGCTGATCCCCAGGGTTCAGTCCGTGGTCAGCTAGCGCCAATGCACCATCAGCAGGACAGAAGGGCATGGCAGAATACAGCTGCCCACCCATGGCAGCCTGGAGGCCGAGGCAGGAGGAGCCAGGGACAAGCATGCACCTACCTTTCAAGGTCAGAGCCCAGTGACCTGCCTCCCAAAGGCCCCACTCCCAAAGCCACTTTCAGCTCTGAACTCATGGTGAACCCACTGATGAGTATAGGGCTCCAGTCCCAGTCTCAAAGCCCCACCCAGAGTTCATGAGACCTTTAGGGGATATTTTAGATCTAAACCATAAAATCTGTCTAGTGCTTGATAATGTAAAAAACATGCATTTTTATGTATCGATCTTCTACCCATCTCCTTGCTAGCCTCTTCTAATAATTTTTCGAGACAGGGTCTCACCGTGTCATCCAGGCTGGTCTCAAACTCCCAGAAATCCCTTGCCTCAGCCTCCCAAGTGTAGGGATTACCAGCCACCACCACACCTGGCTATGTGAACAATTTTATGTCCAAATACAGGCAGCTGTTCTATTAATTCTGGGTGAGAGACTTCCAGAAGTTGAATACAAGTATAACTTTAGACAGACATACTTACTCAGGTTTGTCCGTTTGGGTGACAGCTGTGGGCCGATGGATGTTCGGCATGTACAATGCCATGGGTTTGGTCCCCAGCACCACCACCACCCAAAAAAAAGGATGTTAAACTGGGTGTAGTGGCACATGCCTGTAATCCCAGCACACAGAAGGCTGAGGCAGGACTGCTTTATATTCAAGGCCAGCCTCAACTATAGGAGACCTTGTTCTAAATAACAAAAGGTATGGGGAGGGGGGTTGATATGTTCTTTAAAGTTTGATGGTAAGGACTCACCTGTAAAGCCAGCTGGATCTTGTGTAGGTTTTATGAGATGTTTAATTGCTGTTTCATTTTTCTTTGAGAGGTTTTCCTAGGCGTCAACTTGTAATCCTCCTGCCTCAGCCTCCTAAGCACTGGGATTCCAGGTGGTACCATCATGCCCAGCTTCAATTCCTTTGTTGTTTAAGTCAGTTTAGGCTCTTAAAAGAAAGCACTATAGATTGTGTGGCTCAAAATCAAAATTTAACAGGGCCTGATGTCACAGGCCAGTAATGCCAGCACTAGGGAGGCTGAGGAAGGAAAGACACCCCAAATTCTCACAAGCTGGAGGCCAGCCTGTGGTAAATAGTGAGCTCAAGGCCATCCTGAACTACACAGCAAGACCCTGTCTCAAAAGACAAACAAGCCAGGCGTGGTGGCGCACGCCTTTAATCCCAGCACTCGGGAGGCTGAGGTAGGTGGAGCGTTGTGTGTTCGAGGCTGGCTTGGGCTACAACGCGGCTCAAGGCCGACCTGAGCTACATAGTGTGACCCTGCCTCAAAAAACCAGGGCTGGGAGTTTGGCTCAGTGGCTTAAGCGCCTGCCCTGGCAGGCGCAAGGCTGTGAGTTCAATCCCCGGTGCCGCAAAAAAAAAAGACAAACATACCTGATGGCTCTACCCCATGATCTAATGACTTCCCAAGACTGCTGCTTAGTAGGAAATAAGGTGAGGATTTCAGCACAGGAGTATGGAGGGGATACAGGCTATCCTGTCCTTTGTGAATTACACACAGCTCAGTGCTTCTGCTACGTTTTCTTCCTCCTTCCTGGTGTCATCTCCTAAGACTCCCGTTCGTATACACTGGTCTGCATCACTGTGTGCAAAGGTTTCAAAGGCCTGGTCTGGTTTTGGGACAGGGTCTCATGGTGTTGCCCAGGCTGGCCCCGAACTCCCAGGCTCAAAGGAGTCCTCCTGCTTTAGCCTCCAAAGGAGCTGGGATACAGGCTGATGCCACAATGGCCAGCTCGTTCTGCTTCTGTTCCTGGTCTTCAGCCTGAACCACCTCAATGGACAGCTCCTCATTGTCCTGCAGATCCAGAGTCTGTCCCCTGGACTTTTTGTGGGTTGGCTGGCCTTGAATATTCCTTGTCGTCCAGGTTGGTCTCAAAGAAATCCTGCCTCTGCCCCCCAAGTGTTGGGATTACAACCACACCACCACGCCCAGATCTGGGGAATTTTTCACCTCAGTGACTGTGCTTTTCTTTTGAGAATGGATCTCACTATGTATTCTAGACTGGTCTGGAATTGCAGCAATCCTGCCTCAGCCTCTTGCATGGTGGGATTACAGGCATGCACAGCCATACCTGGCTCGATTGGGCTTTTCAGCTCGATTTTGATTTTCTTTAGGTAGAGACTTGCTACGGAGTTCAGGCTGGCCTTTATTTTAGTTTTTTGAGACAGGGTCTCCATATGTAGTTCAGACTGGCCTTAAATTCAAAGTGATCCTCCTGCCTCAGTCTCCAAGTGCTGGGACTGTGCACCACACCTGCCTATTTCAGTTTTTGTAGTAAATTATTTATAAAGTCTGACTTTTTGTCTAGTAAGGTCGACAATGGGGCTTTGTCAAATATCATTTCTAGTTTCTGTCCCTGGTGTAGGTGCCGTGCTCTCTTCCTTTCCACATCTACAATTTCTTGCTGAAAGTAGACATTATAACATCATGTGGCAACTCTGGAAATTCTCTTCCTCCCTCCCTGTGGCAGGTTTTTGTCTGTTCTGTGGCTTTTCAAAACTAATCCCTAACTAACACATGGCCTCTGCCTTGCCTGCCGGGTTAGCTGGTTACCTCCAGACTGAATGGAAACCTCCTTGTGTACCTAGCACTGCCGAGTTGGTGACACCTGCTGGAGGCTGCAGCTGCCCGCGGCTCCTCTCCCTGGGGGCTCCCAGGGCTGCTGCCCTGCTCACAGGTGCGCATGAATGGCCTCCAAGATCCACCAAGCCCCTGCAGACAGCCACCCTCCAGCTTTTCCTCCTACACTTTTAAATTACCAGGTTAACTAGCGTTATACAGGCACCTCAACATGACCCACACCAGAAAAGGTCTTGAGACAGGGTCTCCCTGGGCAGCCCAGGCTGGCCATGAACCCCTCTCCTGCTTCAGCCTCCCGAGTGCTGGGATTACAGGCGTGTGCCACCGCACCTGGCTACAAAAGACTTTTCTCTCAGCACGCAGGCGCCGAGTGACGTGAGCTCACTGTGTGGGTGAGTCCTGGGGACCACCAGGAAGGCCACACGGCAGCTCTCCAGGAAGAGGCTCGGGTCCACAAGGAGCTGCAGATACAGCCTGTGGGAGCCTCTGCTCACCTTCCCAAGTTCTAAAGAAGCTGGCGGGGTTGATTTTTGCCAGTGTGCCTGTTTCCTTGCCCTTTTCACTGCGGTCACCCTGAAATCACTGATTCTTGCTCTTTTGATGTGATCTTCCTCTGTGAACTTTTTGGAAACTTGTCATTACTGTTTTAAACCTCGCCACATGTCCGGATGTGCACTTTTCTCGTCACTTTATGAGCTCTCTCGCTCTGAGACCATTTCTGTTTGGTTTTCCACTTTAACGTCCCCCACTATTTCCCTGCGTGGGACTGTTATTAGCTAGATGTTAGCACTTCCGTCTTCCATGCACTGTAGGATTTTGTCATCTGTGGCACTGGAGACTGAATCAAGGACCTTTGCACTCAGCCGCAGCCCCAGCCAGCCCTTTGCCTTTTTTCATTATTTTTTTACGACTAGGTCTCAATAAAGTGTTGTGCAGGCTGACCTCAAATTCCCAATCCTCCTGCCTCAGCCTCCCAAATGGTCTGCCCACGGGCCTGCACCACCAGGCAGCCCGTTCTTTCCCGTTTTAACTCCCCTCTGCCACTGGGCTACTTCCTGCTCTAGGCCAGTCACCACGCTACACGTTAAACACTGGTTTCCCTAGTTTTCATTTCTTTCTTTATTGTTTCTCTGGGGCTACCCTGGTGGCTTATATGATTTTGAGGTCCTAAATCACATGACAGTGTATCTGAGTTCCTGACTGTTGATTTCTCACTGTACATTGGTTTGGACTAGTTTATTTGTGACATTTAATTTGATCTGCAGCTTGTTTTTCTGGACTAAAAATCTAAATAAATGATTGTTATAAAAAAAAAGCCAAAAAAATGCAAAAAGAGGTGGGGGTGGGAGTGGAGGCAGTAGTTGCCCTGGACACCCCAGTTGTGCCATGGAAGAAGCCCACAGGTATATAACCTCCAGTGGTGCGCTGTACAGCTGTTTGTAAACTGCACTCCAGTAAAGCTGACATTTCTCAGAGCGCCCCAGGTGCCACCTTGATTCCAACCCCCCATGCTCAGGTGCCCTCTCAGGACACCTGTGGGCCAGGCCACACAGGGCAGGTGTGCACACAGCACCCAGACTGCCCCAGGGGACCTGTCAGAGAGCCAGCTATGGAGCAGCGGCACGGTGCAGAGCTGTGTACACACCCGACTCCAAACCGAGGGAGAAATGGCCACACAAGCCACCGAGCCACAGGCTGGCCCTGGTTCCCAGGAGCCATCTTGTGTCCTGCACCCTAAAGTCTGACCCAGGTTCACTCCGTCAACAGAGCCGTGAACTGACCACTCACACTGGCTTTCCTGGGGTGAGCTTTGGTGAGCAGAACGGGTCACAGAACATTTCCAGTCCTTTTTTTTTTTTTTTTTTGAGATGGGGTCTCACTTTATAGTACAGGCTGACTTTGAACTCACTGTGCTACACTATGTGAACTCAGCAATCCTCCTGCCTCAGCCTCCTGAGTGCTGGGATTACAGGCATTTGCCACACCTAAGCTGCCAAGGCTGACTTTGAACATACAACCCTCCTGCCTTAGCCTTCCCAAAAGCTGGGTCACAGGGGTCTGCGTTCCTCACCTGCCTCAGTGTGGGTGATGGACGCCTGATGACAGGCTCAGCCCCGGGGTCTCCTTGACAAAGTCAGCCGACACACACCTCTGGTTCCCCTCTTCTGGGAGCCTCTTTGCACCCCCAGGCACATGACCTGGGCTCTAATCACGGGCACCTGGGAGGGCAAGACAGCCATGGGGGCCCCAGAGATGCTGGAGGCCTTACCCCTGCCCCAGACTGTGCGTGGCGGGGGGTGGGCCCTGACGCACCCTCTGTCCCCTGGCTCAGTTTGGGGGCAGCCCTGTGTCCTGCGCAGTGGGGCTGGCCGTCTTAGATGTTCTGGAGAAGGAACAGCTCCAGGCCCACGCTAGCCATGTGGGCAGCTTCCTGATTGAGCTCCTCCGGCGGCAGAAAGAGAAGCACCCCATCATTGGGGACGTCAGGTGAGCTGTGCAGACAGTGGGGGCGGGGTCTATGCCCTCCCGTAACCGACCCTCCGGTCACTCCCTGGACGGTCCCCACCTCTCTTGGGGCACAGCAGCTCGGCCTGCGAGGCTCAGGCAGTGTGGTGACTGCTCGGTCATCAGCCTGGCCTCCTGCTGCCACCTCCCCTCCAGGGGCGCCGGTCTCTTCATTGGCGTGGATCTGGTGAAAGACGAGGCCGCGAGGACTCCAGCAACGGAAGAGGCTGACTACTTGGTATCCAGGTACTTCCTGACCCACGGGCCTCCTGCAGCAGGGAGCACCCCGCCACGAGCACTCCAGATGCACACCTGGCTGGAGGATGACGGTGTGGGCACCGTGCCTCTCTCCCCAGAGGCCTCCCCAGTCCTGCATGGCCTCCCGGACAAGAATACCAAAGCCAGCCAGGCGTGGTGGGCACGCCTTTAGTCCCAGCACTCTGGAGGCTGAGGTAGGCGGAGCGTTGTGAGTTCGAGGCTGGCTTGGGCTACAACGCAAGCACAAGGCCAGCCTAAGCTACACAGTGCAACCCTGCCTCAAAAATCTAGGGCTGGGAGTTTGGCTCAGTGACTTAAGCGCCTGTCTGACAGGCGCGAGGTTGTGGTTCAATCTCCCGTGCCGCAAAAAAAAAAAAAAAAAAAAAAAAAAAAGAATACCAAAGCCAGCTGGGTGCTGGAGTGGCACCCGAGGGCTCAGAGTGGCAGACTGCTTCGGACAGGACTATGACTCAGCCAAGTGGAGAGGTCTGCATGGTCCCACTGTGAAGCCTAGGCTGGACTTTTAACGTGCAGCAATCCTCCTGCCTCAGCCTTCCAAGTGCTGGGATTACAGGCGTGCACACCACACACATCTTGTGTTTCACTGGAACCCCAGGCAGGACCTGAGACCTCAGGGCTCCTCTGCCTTCTGGTTTTCGCCCCCTCTAGCTCCATTCTCCATCCCGCCCTTTCCCCCACCACAGACAAGCCCTCTGGGCTGCGGTGCTGGGACACAGCCAGTCCAGGGTGAGTCTCCTCCAGGCTGGGAGGGCCTAGCCTCAGCAACCAGCCTGAGGTTCTAGGTGTCAGGTGCAAGGAGCCAAGCCCAGGCCAATTCCCTGCTTCCCTCTGGGCAGGTACTCCAGCTGCAGCCACAGATGGTGGGCGGAGCCAGCCCGCCTGGGCGCCCAACTCCAAAGTCCAAACCTTGTTCTTGCTGGCACTGCTGTCGGTGCCAAACAGGAGGAAAGAGCCAGAAAACAGGCCGAAAGACACCCCCCTTTACCCTTCCACACTCGGTTACCATGCGAGAACAGGGAGGGGAGAAAGTGGGTGTCGGAATTGGAGAGGATGGGGCTACAATTAACACCATGCAAATGAGTCTCGGGCTCCTTACAGCAGGGGAACTGGGATACCCTCCTGCGGGGAACCGCACGGTACTGGGGACAGAAGTTATAGGCACTGCGTTTCAGCGATTTCTGTTGGACACTGTCCATATAAAAAGTAAATATGAGCCTGGCATGGTAGTGCCTGCCTTGGAGGCTGAGGTAGGAGGAGCATTCTGAGTTCAAGGCTGGCTTGGGCTGCAACATGAGCAAGGCTGGCCTGAGCTACATAGTGCGACCCTGCCTCGAACACAATAGGGCCAGGAGTTTGGCTCTGGCTTAGGTGCCTGCTTGGCGGGCGCGAGGTTGATCGATCCCCAGTACTAACAAAAAAAAAAAGGTAAATATGCATCACCTATACAATGCGTAAGGAAAGAAATCGTGGTTGCATAAGCCAGGAACCCCAGTACTCTGGGACAAACTGTGGCAGGAGGATCTCCAGTTTGAGCCCAGTCATCCAACCTAATGAGATCCTGACTCAAACTTTTTGAGGGGATGGCACTGAGACAGTCTCACCATGTAGTCCAGGTTGGCCTCAGACTTATGGTCCCCCTACCTCAGCCTCCTGAGTGCTGGGATTATAGGTGTGTGCCATCATGCCCAGCCTGACTCCAAATTTTTCTAAAAAGGGCTGGAGATGCACTGAGGTGCGAAGGCCCCGCCCAGAGTTCCATCCCCAGTACTGCCAGGGGACAGCCACACACACAGCCACCGGTCACTGCAGCATGGGGTCCGCTGCGGGCGGTCCTGGGAGGACGAGACTTGAGGCTCCACACACCCTGGCCCAAGTACCTTTGGCAGGCAGAGCAGGGGATGTAGATGCCTGGCCAGAGGCTAAGCGTGACCTCGGCGGGGCTGGGCAGTGTCCTGATGCCAAGAGGCTGGAGCCCTGGGGCCTTGAAGGCCAGGCTGCAAAGGCCAGCCTGAGTCCTTTCCTCGCAGGCTAAAGGAGAACTACATCTTGCTGAGCTCCGATGGCCCCGGAAGGAACGTACTCAAGTTTAAGCCACCGATGTGCTTCAGCAGGGCCAACGCGGAGCACGTGGTAGCAAGGCTGGACGACATCCTGACAGGTGAGCCGAGCAGCGCCTACGGCCCCAGAACCCAGTACAGACTCCCAGGAGGCCTCCTCCAGTGCCAGCGCCAGGGCAGGGCCAGCGCCGAGTGCAGGGAGTGGGAGCGGGAGCTCGGCTCCCATCCACAGGCTAGACAGGCGTCAGGGCAAGCTCAGACGGGACGACACGCGCAGCCACGCCAGGTGTGGACAGCAGGGCCTCCCTCTGTAGTGAGGCGGGAGAAGCTGCACCGGGCCAGGACCGGCCCTACTCCCACAATCCCACTTGCTGGGGAGGGTCAAGGTCAGACCAAGTGGGGCCTAAAATGTACTTTTTAAGGGTGACCTCAACCAAACGGACACAGCTGTGCACGGAGGCTGTGGCATGTGCAAAGCTCAGTGGGCCCCTAGACCAAACTGCCGTCCCATGACGGGTCAGAATGTCCAGCCATGACCTCCCACCTGCCACCCGAGCAGCTTGGGTACCCATTTCAGATATGGAAGAGACACTGAGAAGCTGTGAGACACTGAGGCCTCGGGCCTGAGCCAGCCCAGCTGCACGCGTCTGCCATCTGGTGAGTAAGCCTGGGCGCCCTCAGCAAGCTGAGCCTTCTTCCAGAACATTCTCCCGAGTCCAGCTCCTCCCTTGGCTTTGTGAGGTGAGCCTACCCACTCTCTCCGGAGAACCCCCAGCACTCACGGAGCACACCTCTTTGGTGGAGACCCTCTCCCCGCACACCCGGCTGGGAAGGACGTGACCAGCCCTTCCAGGCTGCACCCCAACCGGCTCCATGCAACACCCCGGCGGTCCCGCTCACATGCCTACCCCGCACTCACCCAGGCTTGGGGGTTTTTACAATTTTATTTCAAAAGCTCGGATAGCTTCAGTATCCAGGTCGTGGCAAAATCAGGACACGTGTAAAATACCTTACAATACATTAGATTCCCAAAGGTACCAAAAAGTACAGTAAAATTAACACTTCCATTACAGGAAATGTATGACACAAATAATATAAAATTAAAAGGTGAATAAAAGGTGACACTGGTTTCCTAAGATACAGCTGACTCTTACAACCAGGGCCCACAGGTCTAGGCTGCAGAGCGGCGGCAGGGAGCGGACCCTCCAATCTGGTTCTGAGTGACCCGGTGACAGAATTGGCCCCTAACGCCACTCTGGCCTCTTGAGACACCACACGCTGCCTAAAACTAGAGCTCTGCAAATAGTAAACAGGAGAGTGATTTCCAAGGGGGAAATTTTTAAATAAGATGCACAGGGGTAGGCCATAGAAAGTTTGCCAAGTTAAATTTGGTACATAATTGTGTTTACTCGGTATCCAAACAAAGCGTGTGCGGTCAGTCGGCCGGCCGCTCCTGCTGCCACCTCAGTATGGCTTGTAGTTATTCTGATGGCCACCACGTCGCTGGCTCTTCCCGTAATTTGTACTACCCTGACCTAGGGACAAGAACAGGTAGCGAGTACTTCTTACAGAGCATCTACCCTGTGCCAGGCGCTTGGCACGCTTCCTCCTCACTGGACCCTCAATCCCTCACGCAGGGCTCACCTTCCCCGCCTGACCAAGGCCCCGAGCCAGACCTGTCTGACTCCAAAGCCCCTGCTGCCAGCGGCCCCTGCACTGTCTGACCTGCCTCCCCTGAGCGGGGAGTGACGGGGCTCCCTCTCTCCTACTTACTGTAGTCGTAGCCGGGGCCGTAGCCGTAATAGCCATAGGGCGAGTAGTCGTAGCCGCCATAGCCGGGCCCGTAGCCCTGCTGGTAGCCGTAGCCCTGGTTCCAGTAGTTGCCGTAGCCCTGATTCCAACTCTGACTCTGACCTGTGGGGGGAGCAGGGCACAGGGGCCCGGGGACTGTTTAGCACACGCAGGAGCTAGGATGGAGGAAATCCTGCCCTTTGGGTGGCGGGGTTACTATGGCAACTCAGGCAGAAGCCAAGAGCCTGCTGTCTGGCGTAGAGGGCCCTGGGCCCAGCCCTGCACCTGAGACCCTAGCAGGTCAGGATGGCAACTTCCCTCACGCTCAGGTGGCTACTCACTCACGGCCCCGCCCGCCCTGGCAGCTCGGCCTCGGAAGATGCAGTTCAGGCTTTGGAGTCAGAGGGCCTGGGATGGAAGCGCCTGGCACAGCTCTGCCCTACCCTTCAGCCCCACCCAGCCTGGGTACCCCCGACTCAAGACAGCCACGGAGCCAAGCACAACCCATCATGCTGCCGCCCAGAATGCGATGCCAACGCTCCCTCTGCGCTGGGGCCCAAGCAGGACTAAGACGGGGCTCCTCCATTCCAAGGAGCCACAGCAGCACAAGCGCACAGCAGATCCAGGAAGACCACTCCCATTTCCACCTCACATTGCCCGCCCACCTCTGCTGCAGGAGACGCCAGAAGCTGCCCAAAGACAGGCGCGGAAGATACCCTACGACCCGTCTTCATCCGGATTCCACTTACCTCCACCTCCGCCACCGCCGCTGCTACCTCGGTTCCCTCGGTTGCGGTTCCCACGGCCCCCGGAGCCGTACTGCTGCTGCTGATAGACCTCTTTGGGCTGGGCCACCTTGATTTCACACTGAAAGTCAAGAGGGCAGTGGGTCAGGCCGTGGGACCAGTCAGCACAGACTCTCACTGCGACAAGCACTCGGATGAGCAGTCGACCCCAACTAAGGACAAAACACACTGGGGCAAGGCACCTCTGGGCTAGAAGCTTCTGGAACCCCAACCAAGGGCCTTTCTAAAGAGAACCTTTCCGGGAAGAATGCACTAGGTCAAACAGCACACATCCAAGTCGGCGCAGAGGAGGGGAGAACGGCAGTGCTCTGATCCCAGTGGATCCTGAGAGGCGCTAGGCACCATGGAGACTTGACCTTTTTCTCCTCAGAAGAATCTCAGCCCACTCCAACTCCTGAGACTACCCTCCACCTGACAGATAAAGCGAGGACCCGAGGTGACAGTGCCGCCCAAGCCACCCAGGCGCCAGCGCCAGCCCATACTGGGACTGGTCCAGGTGTCTGCATCCCCCCAGGGCCCCAAGTCAGTTTCCTTTCTGCCCACTGGAGGGGGTCATGGTGGGGATTTTGGTGCTTCTGCTTAATAAACTACAGCCATGTTTTTGCGTGGGTTTTTTTTTCTTTTGGCAATGAGGATTGAACTACAACCTCGTGCTTGCCAGGCAGGTGCTTGTGCCACTCACTGAGCTATATCCCCTGCCCTACAGCCACATTTAAGCGAACTCAACACGCCTTCATTAAAAATGGTAAAGTCTACTTCTGCGTTGCGTCCCTGCACAAGCATTCTCTTAATAGATAAAAGTACCTCTACCTAAGCAATGCAATGTATCCTGCTTAATTGAAAACACTGAGTATACCCAAATCCATGTCTAAAAGTTACCCAGCAGCAGCAGTTCCAGAAGTTTTAGAGGCTCTTTTCCATCACTTCACATTAGTGGCACAGATAGAATGGTCTTTCCACTCAGTTAATGACCTGCCCAACTGCCCTATCATGGAACATTTAGGGGCCTAATTAAAAGATTTCTTTGTGTGGTACTGAAGACTGAACCCAGGGGCTTTGCAGGGAGCTCCATCCCCAGCCCTCCTCGCTTTTTTTCAAACAGGGTCTTCCTAAGTCACTGAATTGCTCATGTTGAGCTCCACTTTGCCATCTCATTCCTCAGTCCAAACCCTGGGATTACTGGCGTGGGCACTAGGCCTGGCCCTAATCCCCAGCTTCATACTCTCCCTGCAAGGAAGGAGGCTTCCAGGATCCCCACCTTATCTGGTTGCCACTCCTGCTGTGGCGCAGAGCTGCCCACACCCAGCCACACCCTCACCTCCTAACTGCCAGCTCGAAGCCTCTTCTCCCCTACCAGAGTGCAGAGGAGCCACACGTCTCATTGTGCAACTCCACATTTGAAGGCACAACAGGCTGAACTGAAGGTGGTCAGAGTTCTCTGGGATGTTGGCCTGGGGCAACAGATCAAGGTGATGCCCAAAGGGGACAGAGACAGACAAGCTCTGGAGCAGTGTTACCAGAGAAAAATGGGTCTACACAGTGCATCTTGGGCCGTGGGTCTGGAACAGTGGCAAAGCCTAGCTCTAAGTCAGCAAGTCAGGAGGGTCCTCAGGATGCTCCAGTTACACAAGCCGGATTCCCTCCACTTACCCTCCCCAGTCCTACTAGCCTGGGAGCCCTCTGCAGCACGGGGCCACAGAACTCACTCCCCTGCTCCACCCAGGGCCAGCTCTCCACAACAGGCAGCCAGGCATGCAGCTTCCTGGCACGCCTTACCTTGCTTCCACTGATGGTGTGGAACTTCTTCTCCAGAACCTTCTTCACAGGCTCCTCTTCTTTGAAAGTGATAAAAACAAACCCTCGTCTTTTGTTCAACTTGGGATCCATTGGAAGCTCAATGGCCTCGATCTGTAAAAACAGAAGCTACACTCAGAACCAAAGCTCCTGAATCTCAGGCAACACAGGAACTCACAGAAAAGACCTACTAGAGATCACAGAATAATATAAGCCTTGCTGCAGACTCCAGCCAGTCAGGTGACCGGGGAGCAGACAGCCCACTCACCTCCCCAAAATCGCCGAAGTACTCCCTGATCTTTTCTTCAGTGGCTTCAGGGTTCAGGCCCCCCACAAAGATTTTCTTCACAGGGTCCTTCTTCATGGCCATAGCCTTTTTGGGGTCAATGACTCGGCCATCCAGCCTGTGTTCCTTCTGGTCCAGGACCTGTTCCAAACAGATGGGATCAGGACCCAACTTAACAGTATGACCCGGAGGCCCACACAAACTGCTTCATCCCTCCAAACTCTGCCCAATCCATTTTCAATCAGTCCTCCCTCCACTAAGCCTGGGCCCATGCTGTGTGCCCCAGCTCCATTTCCTTCCAAGAAAGTAGCACTGATTATTTAAGTGGACAGGCTGGAGACAGCCACTGGGACTGGAGTTGCCCTTGGCCAGTAACTTGCTACACCATGTTTCCACTTAATTTTCGCCAACTCTCAGGATGTTTTTTTCTATAAAACGAAGCTAAGTTGCCTACCCTCATAGCAATCTTGCACTGCTTTCCTGCTTCCCACAGTAAAGTGTTTTAGCACTGTACCCAGGAATGGATAAAGCAATAATCCAAGTCCAGCGTCATCTTCCTGAACCACTCCAGAATACAGCCTGCCCCACTCTATTCCTTCAAACAGAAATGCACGTTGCTGACCGCTGTCCCAAAGCATTCCACCACAGCAGCGCACCCACAAGCTAGAGGCTGTCTGTTCAGCACTGTCCTTGGGATTCAAATTCGCTGAGAACACATTCCTCAGCTTACCTTCTCCACACTGGTAGCATCTTTAAAGAGGATAAACCCAAACCCTCTTGACCGTCCAGTATTTGGATCCATCTTTATTGTACAATCAACGACCTCTCCAAATTTAGTAAAATAGTCCTTTAAATCTTTTTTGCTTGTATCCCAGCTCAGACCACCAACGAACATTTTCCTGAAAATAGTGGGATGGAACACATGAAGACAAATGTTACGAGAGAGGTAGGATTCCACGCACGACTAGCCCTGGCTAATCCCTCTGTAAGGATTAAGGCCCTCATCTCGAGGACAAAATCCACACCCAAGCAAGGGCGCTATTTATGAAATGATACTCAACCTGCTCTGCCCGCCAATCTCGATCCAACCTGGATCGCACTGCCCCCAATTCGATTCAATCTGAACCCTAATTTGGCCTAAAAACCGACCACCTCGCCAGGGTGGGGGCCCTGAGCCCCACAACTGGAAACTAACATGCCCTACACAACCGCAGAACTCGGGGTAGCGCCCCTTCCGGTCTGCACCTCCCCGCAGCTCGCTACAAGGAACTCCGGGCTTCCTGGGGCCGAGACCGCGCCGGGTTCAGACCGTGGCTCCGCCCCCGGCAGGAGGCGGAGGAGGGAGGCCCGGGCCGCCGCGCGCCAACTCCACCCACGCTGTCCCGGCTCAGCCTGCGACCTGGCCGGCCGGGCCCCGGGGCCGCCCGCTCCGCAACTACCGGGCCGCATGCCCGCCTGCCCGGGCGTCAGCTCCGGCCGCAGCGCACCAGCGAACCCGGCAGCGCCCGGGCCGCCCCGACCAACTCCGGCCAAGTCTGGCGCGGGCCCGGTCCGCGGGCCGCCCCTCCCCCCGCCGCGTGGCGCCAACAAAAGGCGGCCCCGGAACAAAGGCGGCGCCCCGGCCGCCCGCGCCGCACCTACCCCGCGTCCTCCTCGTTCTTGCTGGCGTTGATCTGGTCGCCCTCCGCGCCGTTCTGGCTCCCGCTCGGCGGCGCCGCGGTTCCGCCTCCGGACCCCGCCACGGCCCCGCTGCCGGCCCCGGCCGGCGACTCGCCCTCGGGGGCGGCCTCGTGTCCGTTCTCGGTGGCGCCCGCCGTCTCCATGGGCTGCTCCTCACCCGCTTCCGACATGGTAGACCAGGCCGCGCCGACTCCTACAGCGAGCGGACGGCGCGTCAGACGGGCCTGGCTCCGGCCCGGCTACCGCTCGGCTCCCGCCCGCCGCCCGCCGCTCACCTCGCCGCCGATGACGCTGCCGCGGGGCCCGCTCGTCCCCACCCGCCGGGGAAGGCGCCGCGGGCTGGGCCGCGCTCAAGCTCGCGCCACCCGGACCTCGCCTCCGTCAGCTGACGGAGTCGCTCCGGTCGAGTTCCCTCCTCCTCGACCGTCACCGAACAGAACCCACCGCCGCCGTCGCCTGGCTCCGGCCCGCGCGCTGCCGCCGCTTGACAATGCCGACTCGTGGCGCTCTTTATAATGCCGGAGCCGGGAGCACCTCGCAACAAAATGCGCGTTGATTGGCTATCTACGCACGTCACTCATCCTAGCACCGACTTCCCATTGGTCCCGACGGCGCGCGCGCTCTAGATTCGGGCGGGCTTTGTCCTCGTTTTCGAACGCGCGCTTGTCTGGGTGCCGCTGCGGGTCCGAGCCGGGCCGCGAGGCTGTGTACCCGCGCTGCGGCTCCCCGCCAGGCCCCTGCCGTCCGCAGCCGTCCTCGCGCGCCCCGTCCCGCGGCGCTGGCCTCGGCCTCCCCAGTTCCCAAAAGAGGAAACCGGGCGGGACGAAGTCTTGAACACCGGTTGCCCGGATGGAACAGCAGCGCGGAGCCTCCGAGCGGGGCGCGTGGGGCTCCCCGAGGCCCTCCGCAGGCGGGGCGGTCCGCGCAGCAGCCGGCCGCTGGTCCCGGAAGGGCGCGCTCCGCCCTCTGCCCTCCCCTGCCAGGGACTGGGGCCTTGGCCGGAGTCCGGCACCGGGAACGCTCGCGCACGGAGTTCCCCGCTCTGGCCGCCTGGCACCACTGCGCTCCTGTGTGCTAAACTGTTCCCTTTAAATTCGTGTGCCTTTAGCCCGGCGTGCGGGCGCACACTTACAATCCCAGCTCCCTGGGGCTGGGACGGGGACTGCCACGAGTTCGAGGTCAGTCTGAACTACCCTCCCAAAAAGCCAAATAAATTCGTACGTAAATTCATGTGCTTTTGCTGAATTTGTGTCTTAAAATATAATGTTCCCGTGAAAGCATGTATTTTGGGTTTACTGGGTCCCAGTTGCAGACCCTAAATAAAGGGCGTCTTCCATGACTGAGTTTTTCAGGTTAGTGAGGAACTCGGTTACCTGCGCGGGGCTCTGGGGGACCCCAGCTGCGCCGCGCTTAGGGCCGTAGTGGTCTCCGAGCCTGCTCCGCGCTCGAGCCCGGCGCTCGCGCCCAGCCTACACAACACTCCAGCGTGAGCAGCGGAGCATACTCAAAATGCATTCCGATCGTTTTGTGATTACACAAACCTCATTTTGGGGGGCGGGGGTACCGCGAATGGAACTCAGAACCTCGCGCTCGAGGAATCCTTGTTTCTGCCTGAGCGCACCACTGTGACCAGCTCCCGCTGTGCCGAGCCATTGCGCATCTCCGGATGGCCCGCTGCCCCCTCGGCGATCAACTGTGGTTCCAGCCAGAGCAACCTGTCACCACGCTTGAAAAACTGCGGGGGAGGGGCTGGCCCTGACTTGGGGTGAATGCCACCGAGACACTTGGGGCTCCCAGAAACTTGTGCCCATGCCCCACCACTTCGCTGTGCGATGTTCGGGGAGCGTCGCCGCCAGGCTTGGGCTGAGACCCGGCCTGTGCGGGCGTCTCCCCCACGACACCGCAGGGAAAGAGCTGGCCCACCCCAGGCAGACTGGTACCTGTGTCGGCCAGGCTGAGGTCTGCGGGCTCCTGACTGCGGCCTCAGCTAACCGCAGAGCGGTCCAGAGCCGCCCCTCCCGCTCACTGAAGCGTTCCAGTGTAGCCTCCAGGGGTTTTCCCAGCCCTCCCGTCCCTGGGCCTTTTCTCTCGCCTGCAGGTCTCTGCTCCCTCTGCCTTCTCCATACTTGTGTTGGGCGGCCACTGGCATCCCCGTGGAAGTATGCTTGAGTCTTAACTGCTGCTACCTGTGGATGTGACCTGTAGAAACAGGCTCTTTGCAAGTGGAATCAAGTTAAGATGAGGTCAGTGAGGCACAGCGGCACTAGAATTCCAGCTAGTTGGCAAGCTGAGGCAGGAGGATTGCAAGTTCAGGTCTGCCGGGGCAGCTTAGCAAGATCCTGTCTTAGCATTAAGTAAAAGGCTGGGGATATGGGTCAGTGATAGAGCACTTGCCTAACATTTACAAGGAAGGCCCTGGATTCGGCAACAACAAAAAAAGGTGAGGTCATCTTGGAATAGGGCAGGGCTTTAGTCCAAGCACTAGGGAGGCTGAGGCAGGAGGATCGACAGGAGTTCAAGGCCAGCCTGAACTACATATCCAAAGCATGTCTCAAAAAAAGTGAAAGGAGGAAGAGAAGAAGAGAAAGAGGAGGAGGAGGAAGAGAAAGGAGGAGGAGGAGGAGGAAGAGGAAGGAGGAGGAGGACGAAGGGAGGGAGGGAGGGAGGGAGGGAGGGCGGGAGGGAAGAAGAGAGGACAGCCAGGTGTGGTGCTGGTGCATCCCTGTAACCCCAGCAAGATGATCAATGATTTGAGGCCAGTCTGGGCTATACTGTGAGTTCCAGCCCGGCTTGGAGTGGCAGCATCAGAAGCTAGCACAGGCGTTTTTAGGGACTTCAGCAGGAGTGGGCCCAACCAGCACCTTGATTCTGAATATCCAGCCTGTAGAACTGTGAGAGAATAGATTTTAATTTTTGAGGCAGGGTCTTACAAGCTAGCCTTGAATTACCAGTAATCCTCCTGCCTCATCCTCCCAAGTGCTGGGATTACAAGCATGAGCCACCACATCTGGTTTAGCTTTTATTCTTTTGTGGTACTAAGGATTGAACCCGGGGCCTTTACACTAAGCTACCGTGATAGGTACCTGTGGTATCAACTTGAATAGGAAACGCCCAGCTGACTGGGTAACACAGCTCTGGGTGCGGGTGACGGATTTGCCCACGAAGGCGGAAGCCCCAGCTGGTGTGGGTGGCACTGACCAGCAGGCTCGGGGCCTGCATGGGGTGAGAAGGAGAAAGGCATGCTCGCTTCTGCTTCTTTGGAGGAGCTCCAGTCTCTCCTCCTCCCGGTGCCAGGGAGAGGGCTCCGTGGGTGTGAGTGCCCGAGACCAGGCCCCGCCGGGTTCCCACAGGGCAGACCAGGGCGCGGGCTGTGAGGACAGAGATGACAGGCTCAGTCGGCACCAGGAAGCTTGTCCAGCTGAGGCTGCGCTGAATACCCCACCACACGCACGCACACATACGAGACTGAATCGGGGCGCTCACACTCAGCTGCACCCCCAGAACTTTACTTCTTATTTTTTGAGACAGGGTAGATGGCTACACTGCCCCAGGTGAACTCCGATTGTGCGATTGTGATCCTCCTGCCTCAGCATCCCAAGAGTCCTGGAACTACTGGCATCCACAACCCCAGCAGTCTTTCTACTACTGCTGTAGCTAAGGAGCAAGTGCAAGTGCTCTCTTTTTTCTTAGTCCTGGAGACTGAACCCAGGATTTGCACACTGAGCTACATTCCCAGCTCCTTTTAATTTTTTTATTTTAAGTTGCTAAATTTCCAAGGCTCAGCTTGAAATTTCCGGCTCTGCGCTGCTGCAGCTCTGCTCAGCTCCGGCTCTGCTCGCACTTCTTCCTTCCCGGCCGCCTGCCCGCCTGCCTGCCTTCCTCTCTCCCTCTCTCCCTCTCCCGCTCCGTCTCTCCCCACCCCCATCCCAGGGTCCAGCCTTGAACTCATTATGTAGCCCAGGCTGCCATGGAACTCACAGCAATCTTCTTGCCTCAGCTTCCTGAGTACTGGGATTGCAGGTGTGTGTCACCACACCCAGCTGGGTTTAAATTTTCAATCCTCCTGACTCGGCCTCCTAGAGTGCTGAGATTACAAGTCCGTGCCACCATGTCTGGTGTAGATTTCTTGCTTGTCACCTGCCTGGTTCCACACCTTTCCTGGATATACCTAGTTTATTCTCCCACCTCCAGTCCCAACGCAAACCCAGTCCAGCGGGAACCTCCAGGCCCCTCGGCCTCCCTCCCCGCCGCAGTGAAATCTGTGGTCCCCCAATGCCCTGCCCATCTCTCTCGTGTCACACCCTTCACTGGGCCCGACCCACTGCTACTGAAGCCTGCACAACAGACAGGGCGTGCGTGGGCACACGCGGCACAGTTGTACACACCCCAACAGCATGGTGGGGAGCACCCGTTGTCACAGGTTCTTGGAAGGCTGAGGCAGAAGGATCACTTGAGCCCTCAAGTTTGAGACCAGCCTGGGATATTCAGAAAGATCCTGTTAAAAAATAAAAAATACGAAGGACCTCAGTGTATAGGCCCTGGGTTCAAACCCCATCCTAGGGATGAAATACCTGACTACTACAACTTAATGAAGGAGAAGGTTATTGTGGCTCACAGCTTCCACCTACAGTGGGCAGCGGCAGGACAGGACAGCCTGTGTGTGCGCTGCAGAGCCGGCTGGGCAATAAGCCAGACCTGTCAAAGACCAGGTCCCAGCACAGAACCCAGTAACTCCCCAGGCCCTGGATATGGGATCCAAGCCGGCTTCCACAAGATGTGGACAGCGCCAAAGGCCGCAGGGAGCTGCTGACCCTCGCGGGGCGTCCTGCGCCTCCCGGGCACACTGCACTGTTATTTCTGCCTCTCTCCCTTCGCTGCTTTGGCCTACATTCATTCCACAAGGCCAGCTGCTCCCACCCCTTCTCCCTCACTTTTCAAACAAGGCCCTAGTGCTGTTTTGGTTCCTCTCATCCAAGTCTTTGATCTGGGCCAGAAACACTCGGGCTGAGTTTGATTGGCAAGCTGTGTCCAGAGGAGCCACCCAACAACAGTGACGCACACCCAGAGAAACAAAGACCAAAAACAAGACAACCCTAACCCTAACCCTAACCCTAACCCTTAGCCCTAACTCAAACCCTAACCCCTAACCCTAACTCAAGCCCAAACCCTAACCCTCCATACGAAGGCACACGCCCACTGCAGCGGGTTCTACACTTGGCAGCTGATGCCCCGCAGGCCCTCCTGGGCAGTCTGACCACAGCACTTCCGCGTAGCACTCCCAGCAGGCAGCCTCCCACTGGCACCCCAGGGGACCTCACTCCCAGGCCTGCGTCTGCTCCTGCCCCCCTGATGAAAACCTCAATTCCACCCTCATGCTAATGCCTGCCTCCTGGTGACGCACCCCCATGCTTTGTGTGTGTGTATGTGTGTTTGTGTCGTGAGAAAGGTCTTGCTAAGTCACCCAGGTCTCAAACTCGCAATCCTCGTGCCTCACCTTCCAGGGTTGCTGGGATTACAGGCATGCAATTCCACGCCCAGCGTCCCTGCACGCCCTGAGCCCTCCTGCCCCTTTCTGCCAGGGCAAACCAGCTCCGGTCCTCACGTCCCCCAAGCCTCAGCAGCCCGCCTGCACGGCTGTATGACCATCTGCCCCAGCTCCGGCACCCGGCCCACCACGTCCCTTGCTCACGTCCTACAAATAAGTTATTTCCGCCTGGGTAAGGACTCCTTCTAACACTGCCCCTTCTTTGGCCCCCAGCTCAAGACACCTTCCAGCAGGAAAACATGGTGTCTAAAAGTCGGGCTCCCGGCAGGCACTCTTACCCACAGTCGGTGTCCCCTCGCCGAGGCAGGAGCTGGGGACTTGCGTCTCAGGGTGGCGGTGGCCTTGCGCCCTGACTGCGGGTGGAACCAGCAGCAGATGCCAGTGAGGATCTTTTCTCTTACATTCCAATCACTTCTGCTCCTTCCGTTTCTTTTTTTTCTGATATTTTTATCAAGACATAATTTATATACCACGAAGTCCACCCGTTTAAAGCATGCAGCTCAGGCTGTGAAGGGCTCGGAACGCCTGCTCCTCACAGAGGAAGCCCTCCGGCACCAGGAGCCAGCCCTCACCGCTGCCTTCCCGGCCCCGTGCAGACATCTTCCTGTTTTTTCTCTCTAGATTTGCCTGTTCTGGAAACTTCATGAAATGCGATCGTACAGCTGGATGTAGTGGTGTGTACCTCTAATCCCAGCACTCGGAGGCTGAGGCAGCAGGATGGAAAGTTCAAGTCCAGAGTGGGCAATTAGTGACTTAAACTTTAAACATTTAAGAAAAGCTGGGGCACTTGAGCACTCTCTCTTATTTTTTCTGATTGTATACTTCTAATTCTGCCTAGTAAAACTTCTCTATGCCTCTGACAAAAAATAAGTAAATAATAAAAATAAAGAGCTTAGGAGTGTAGCTCAGTGCAAGTACCCTGGGGTCAATCTGCAGTATCATGTATGTGCAAGCAGGAAAGGAAGGAGGCACGGGGGGAGGAAGCAAAGAAAAAAGCAATAGAATCATACGATGAGTGGGGGAATGGAGCGATTGTGCAGCCTGCTCAGGGCCCAGGCCGCCAACCCCAGCACTGCAAAAAGAAACAAGAAATGAACTTGGTGCTGCGTGCCTATGATCCCAGCACTTGGGAAGCTGAGGCAGGTAGATCTGAGGCAAGCCTAGAAAGCTAGTGAGTCAAGGCACAGCAACACCCTGTCTCGATTGAAACGAAACAAAAAAAGAAAATGGAATTATACAATATGTGGCCTTTTGCATCTGACTTCTTTCATTTCAGCGTGATATTTTTCAAGCATGTATTAATAATTCATTCCTCTTCACTGTTAGGTGGTTTTTTTCTTTGTTTTTTATTTGCTTCTCCTTATGAAGCTGAACCTTAAACGGCTGGAGAGCCTCGCTCCGTGTCTCCACCTGCACCAGACCCTGGCAATCGCACTCGGTTTCCTGGCACGCAATGCCACTTTTGGGAAACGCCTCCCTCCCTGCCGGCCAGCCCGTCCCCTGCGTGCCCTCCACACGGAGGTCACCCTGGTGCCGCAGGCTCCACACCCAGCCCGGGCTTGTGAGTCACAGGTCGCTGGGGAACCAGGGCGGGACTAGAGGGCCCAGCGAGAGGCGGCAAGGGCAGGCTGGCTGCTGTGGCAAAGGACAATTGGCCGCGCTGTCCAACGAGGCCTCCACAAACAACGAAAGAACAGGGGTCCAGGCAGCCAAACACCTGGAGGTTGCTCCCCAGGGCGACACACCCAGGCTGGATGCCTTCCTCCACGCCCTGGGGCTTCCCCACATGGCTGTCCCCTGGACTCCTGAAGCACCCGCTGCAGAGTGTGTGGACACGAGCTTCTCTGAACTGTCCTCTAGGATTAACACACCCTCTGCAGGGACCCAGGGAACCCGGGTACGGCCATCACCCCTGAAGTTCCAGGGGCCCTGGACTGGCCTCTGAAGTAGGGGACAGACCCGTGATCCTGTGCCCCCGACCAGGCTGGATGGGAAACTCCCGGTGACAGTGTCCCAGCTGAACTGAACCGAACGTGGAGGCACTAGCTCATTATTCTAGGGTCACGGGGCAGCGACTCCCAACCGGTTAGGTGTCAGATGTGCCCCGATTTCTTGTCTCCTGGTACAGGGGAATGGATTTGAGGGCAAAGGAGGAGAGGAGCAGGAAAGGTTTAAAGAGACTGAGTTCCTGAGAGACAGGTGAGGCCCCTCCGGTTCTTTGACCAGGAATATTTCACACGACAAAATCACAACATGGGTACGACATGCGCAGCTGTGGTTCAAACCACAGTCGGTCTACAGGCTGACCAGCGTGGGCGCTTCCCCAGCAGGAAGGAGGCACCAAGCAAGCGCGCATCGGCGGCACCAGTAACTTTAGCTTCTCTCTAACGTCCACCATGGAAAGAACGCGGGCCTTTCTGGAAAGGGACGGGAGGGTGGGTCCAGATGTTCTGGTCCCCAGCTGTGCATCCGATGCCCAGATAGAGCCCTGGACCAGGGGGTGCTGACCACAGTCCAGCCCAGGCTGCTGTTTACGTCCAGGGAGGCTCGCAGCCTTGGCCAGTGTGTCTTCATCTTGAGGCCCGAACTTCCCTCCAGCTACAGTTGTGATTTGTGTCATCTTCTGCACAGATTCTCTTGAGAGCCCAATCCCTCTCTGCTAGTTTCGAACTTAGCTCTTTATAACACCAGCACTGTGGGAGGCTGAGGCAGGAGGATTGCTAGTTTGAGCCCAGTGTAGTCAATTAAGTGCCTTAGCAAGACACTGTCCAACAGTAAAAAATTAAAAGAGAGACTTGGGGATGTAGCAAACTCAGTGTGAAGGCCTGGTGTTCGACCCCCAGTACAACAGTCAGTCAGTGCACTGGAGGCCAAGTTTTGTGGATAGAACCTATAATCCTAACCCTGAAACCCAGATGGAAAATTTAGTGAGACAGTGGGACCTGGTCTCAAAAAATAAGACGGCTGGGGATGTAGCTCAGGAAGAAGGTCCTGGTTCAACCCCAACACCCCCCACACAAAATTCAAACAAATGAGACTGAACTGAAGGACACCAGCTGGCATCTGTTGGAGAACTGCTTGCTCAGCGTCCGTGGAAACACTGACATCGCCGGGGTCCCTGTGTCACACAGGAGAAGAACTCTGCTGTCTCCTATACCTCGACAATAACCTGACTCAGGCCATGCGCCAGGCTGCGTCTGTGACAGTGACACCGCCCAGTGAGGTGTAAACATGTTCTGCGATGTTCACAATGACCCCGTCTGATGACACATTTGTCAGAATGCCCCCCTCTTTAAACAGAGCAGGGACTGTAATTTAAAACCAAAGTCAGGTAAGGCTTCTTCCAGAAAGGTAGGAAATAGTTTAACGTTAGGAACTCTATTAATATCATTCATTGCAATAACTTTTCAATAACTAGTGTTCCAGTTTTGGAATGCCTAGAGCAGTGGAACATGATAAAATTTTTTCTCTTCAGATTCTTGTTCCTTGAATTTTCCTAGGTAATATATATGAACTTCATGAAAAAATTCAAAAAATTGCAACTTTTGGCATAAGTGGGTTAATAGATAAAATGAGAAAAGAAACTAGTCTTATTAGTATACATCAATAGGGCATTTGATAGATTTCTGTTTATTTATTTTGGGACTGGGGACTGAACCAAAGACTTCCACATTTATTCACTTTCAGGATTGAACCCTCGGCCTTTAAGGAGCAGGTGATTGGCGAAGGTCACCTGGCTGGGCAGGCGGGTGTGACCTGTCAATCACAGAGGCCCAGGACACATGCAGGGCACAGGTCGCCAGCCCTGCACCTGGGACCAGTTGGAAAGTGCTCTCTTCAGTCCTGGTGAGAAACGAGGTAAGGTTTTAACAGGACGGCTAGCTCTGACCTGAGCCTGCGGTGGGGGCACCAAGGACGGCAACCGGCAACCCCGTGGCCACTGTGACTTCTGTGAGCCGCCTGCTCTCTGCAGCCTGCACTGGATGACAAAGCCCCGCCACTCTCTTCACCTGTCCTGCCCAGTTCTCTGTTCAGGGCACCAAGATCCAGGAAGAGACCTCTGGCAGGAGTCAGCAGCACCCCAGGACCCAGCAACATTCACACTGAGCTACATCCCCGGCCCTTTCAAAATTTGAGCCAGGTGTGATGGTGCACGCCTGTAATCCCAGCCCTCAGGAGACTGAGGCAGGAGGATCACCAGCTCAAGGCTAGGCTAGCTATATAATGAGCCACTCTTTCAAAAAACCGAAAATAATAAAATGAAATAAAATACAATTTGAGAGAGTGTCTCACTAAATCACTAAGTTGCCAACATGTAGCTCAAACTTGGGGTGCCTACTTCAGACCCCAGTTCTGAACTTACGAATCATGTGTACCATACCTGGTTCAGATGCAATTTTGTAGTTTGTTTTGTTTGTTTAAGACAGGCTGGCCTTGAACAGTTGGCAGTCCTCCAACCTCAGCCCCTCAACACCTGGGATTACAGGTGTGAACCATCATGCCCAGTTTCTAGATGCAATTTTTATTGTTTTTATTTTTTGTCTTTTTGAGACAGGGTCTTGCTATGCACTTCAGGCTGGCCTTGAGCTCACTTTGCAGCCCAGGATGCTCTCAAACTCGCAACGATATTTCTGCCTCAGTCTCCCGAGTGCTGAGATTACTCAATTTATTGTTTTTATCTTTTTTTCTTTTTTTGTCTTTTTGAGACAGGGTCTCGCTATATAGTTCAGGGTGGTCTTGAGCTTACTCTGTAGCACACACTGGTCTCAAACTTGCAACAATCCTCCTACCTCAACCTCCCAAGTGCTGGGATTATAGGCGTGCACCACCAGGCCCGGCTTTCAGATGCAATTTTTAAAGAAATATTTTCAAACCGGGTGTGGTGGCGCATGCCTTTAATCCCAGCACTCGGGAGGCTGAGGTAGGAGCGTTGTGAGTTCGAGGCCGGCTTGGGCTACAACGCAAGCGCAAGGCCAGCCTGAGCTACATAGTGTGACCCTGCCTCAAAAAACTAGGGCCAGGAGTTTGGCTCAGTGGCTTAAGCGCCTGTCTGGCAGTTGGGAAGTTGTGAGTTCGATCCCCGGTGCCACAAAAAAAAAAAAAAAAGAGAGAGCCTGCAGATATGCATATAGCTGTGATAAAGTTTAATTATCAGAGTAAGAGATTAGTCACAGTAATTAATAATAAATAGAACAGTCATGGCTATATTTTATAGTAAGTTATTTAAAACATGAGTTGCTTATTTCTGCAATTTGCCATTTACTATTTTCAGATTGTGGTTTACTTTGAGTAACAGAAACTGCAGAAAGCAAAACTGCAGAAAAGGGAAGATCATTGTGCAAAAGACAGACATCTCTAAACCAGAGCCAGTCACCGCTGACTGCGTAATTCCACACTTCTCCACAGGGTGGAGCTGCACACAAGGAAGAGGGGCCCCTGGGCTCCAGGCAAGAGAGAGCAGGCCTGGCCGACACCAGGGCCAGGTGCAGCAGTGCTAACGCCACCTGCTACCCGCTTAACACCCCACAGAATCCGACTCCAGAGCAGGCTTCGCATGGGAGCCAGGGTCCCCCGCGCCTTACTTCCTGCAGTCCAGGATCCAGCCCAGGTCCAGCACACCCTGGGCATGCACAGAACCACTGGGCCACATTCCCAGCCCACAGAGGCCCTTTTGCAACAACTCCCAGTACCCATCCCGACCTTAAACTAGGTCTGGCTGTGACGACAGCATCAACTTGTGTGAAGCGCTCACCGTAGGTGCACACTGGACAGGGACTGTGCTTATGCATTCAGAGCCCCTTCGACAATCTGCCCTACTGTGTGCACCCTACTGTGTGTCCTTTGCCTTTTCTTTCTTCCCGTGCTGGGGATTGGCTGCATCCCCAGCCCTTCTCAGTCTCTGACAGGGTCTCACTAAACTGCCTCAACTGGCTTCGCACTCGTGATTCTCTGCCTCCCAGGTGCCAGGGTTACAGGAATGTACCCGATGCCTAGTGAAATAATTTTTTCTTTTTTTCTGTGGTGCTGTGGATGGAACCCAGGACCCCATGATGCATGTGTGCAAGTGCTCTACCCCTGGGCTACACCCGCAGTCCTCTACCTGCATTTCCAATTCAGCAACGTATCCAGGAGTCTGGTGGATTTGCTCCCTGAGGCTTCTGAACCAAAAATACCACTTGATGGCTGCAAACCGCCCCCCTCTATCGTCCCGAAGTCCTGACAGCATGGCTGAGTTCTCTGGCAAACCTGTTACAAGCTCAAATCTACGTTTCTACCTGCCGTGATCACATCTGGTGCTCAGGGTCCTCCCCCAAGCTCATTCCCATTATCGGAAGGGTTCGGTTCCTCATAGTTACAGGACTGAGTCCCCCTTTCCTATTGGCTATGCCCATCCAGCTTTTTGTGGCTCTTTGGTTTTCTGCGCACATCCCCTCCACTGCTTTTGTTTCGTTTGTTTGTTTCCCCAGATAAGGTCTCACTATGTTTCCCAGAGTAGCCCTGAACTCCTGGGCTCAAGCAACCTTTCCGCCTCAGCCTCCCAAGTAGCTAAGACTATAGCTTCACACAACCTCATCCAACTATTTCCCCCTCCAACCTTGGCAGCCAGCAGAGCAATAAACCCTCCTGGTGCTTCAACTCTGTTACCACCAGCTGAATAAGGCTGTTCGTGAGGACTCATATAATCAGGGACAGTTTCCCTCCACCAAATAACACAACTACTTACAGGAGCGACTCTCACGGGCTCTGGCCCACTGCCATGCCCCATATCTCAAAAGTCCTGGTGCACGCACCGGGGCATGGTGGCGCACGCCTTTAATCCCAGCACTCAGGAGGTTGAGGTAGGAGGGGCGTTGTGAGTTCGAGGCCGGCTTAGGCTACAACGTGAGCGCAAGGCCAGCCTGAGCTGCATAGTGCGACCCTGCCTCAAAAAACCAGGGCCGGGAGTTTGGCTCAGTGGCTTAAGCACCTGCCCTGGCAGGCGCAAGGTTGTGAGTTTGATCCCTGGTGCCAAAAAAAAAGTCCTAGTGCATCCTCTCTCTCTCACCGGCACTCAAGCCCCAGCCCCCGGCTGCCGGCTCCCCCGGTGCACTGGGCCTCACCATCCTCCCCTCCTCCAGGCATCCTGCCCCCTCCGACATTTCACAGGGAACTACAAGATCTTAGCGCCCCCAAGACCTTCCAGTCATGGAACACAACAGCAGGTTCCATCTGCTGCCTCTGAAGGCAAAGTCTAGCCCAGGTGGAACACTCGATCTGCCTTCTGCCGCGGCACCTAAATCCCCGAGCCTGGTAATACGAAGGTGAAAGGTGCAAGACGGGGCAAGAGTGCAAGAGCAAAAGGAGGCGAGGGCAATGCCCAGGAGGGACTCAAGCTTACTGCTGTCAGTTCTTCCCCACTGCTGGGTACTGAACCCAGGGCCTTGCACTCACTGGGCAGGTGCTGTGCTATCAGGTTACATCCCCAGCCCCAAAGTGACTTCTATGACAAACTACTGTCATGATAACTAACCCACCCCACAGTAACAGTTCCCATCACTGACAAAATAAAGTCAACTTACACAGAGGAAAGGTTTGCCAGGTGTGGTGGCACACATCTGTGATTATGTCCCTCTAGAAGGCTGAGGCAGGAGGATCAAGTTTGAGCCCAGTTTGGGCTATTCAACATTGCCCTGTCTCAAAATAATATTTTTTAAAAATATTTTTTTAAGTTGGTGATGTAGCTCAGTGTAAAGGCCCTGGGTTCATTTCTAGTAGTGAAACACCTTTTATTATTTTATTTTTATTTATTGCGGCACCCCCCCCCCGGCAACCCTCCCCCCAGGCCACCCGGGGATTGAACTCACAACCTCATGCCTGCCAGATAGGCGCTTAAGCCACTGAGCCAAACTCCCAGGCCTAGTTTTTTGAGTCAGGGTCGCACTATGTAGCTTAGACTGGCCTTGTGCTCCAGTTGTAGCCCAGGCCGGCCTCGAACTCACAACGCTCCTCCTACCTCAGCCTGCTGAGTGCTGGGATTAAAGGCGTGCGCCACCACACTCGACTGTAGTGACACATCTTATTTGGGTTCGGTTTCACAAGCTTCTGCCCACTGTCACTCAGCCCCATGACCTTGGACCTGTGGCAGCGCAGTAAGACACTGCTGGAGCTCAAGGTGGCCCAGAGCGCTCACCTGGCGACCTGGAAATGAAAGCGGGTCGGAAGAGGCAGAGCTCCCAGTAATCCCTTCAAGAGCGGGCCCAGTGACCTCACTTCCGCCCACAGACCCCGCCCAGTGACCTCACTTCCTCCTTCAGGCTCCACCCCCTCACAGAGAACCGAGAGTCTGACGAGAGGCCTCCGAGGGCCATGTGGCACCTACTCTACCACAAACAGGACTCGCTCTTGAGGGATCCTAACCAACCCTCGCGACCTCTCGCGACACTCGTGGGAGATGCGGTCCCAGCAGGCCCAGAACAGGCGCTCAGGAAGCTTCTGCAGGACTGGGAGCAGCAGGCGTGCCGCGGTGCAGACCTGGCCTGTCCTCCTGCTCCTGCCGCCCCGAGCTCGGAGCCAGGCCGGCGGCAGGGGAGCCGGGCGCTCTGCGTCCGAACCCGCGGTGCCACGCTGCGCCCCCACCCCCCCGGCTTGTCACCGCCTGGGGACTATTTAAGGAAGGGAGCTGGCGCGTGCGGCTCGTCTGGCAGGAGCCCCGATGTCGATTCCAGCGGGGCCAAGAGTGAAGCAGACGTTTTCTGGGCACAGGAATGGAAAACGTGGCCACTGAGAACTTGCTTAAGCATCCTGTCGCACTGTGGGGGGCTGCACGGCCCTGTGCAGAGGGGCAGCTTTGCACACACACGTACACACACACACTTGCGCACAGTCCACTGACCTCTACCAAGATGAGAATTCAAAGGGAGGAGGTGTATTCAGCAGCCGAAGGTCCCTGGGTTTTGAGCCCCTAAGGAGAAAGCCCCTGGGAAGGGGTGACGGATGAAGCAGTTGGCAAGTGCTGCAAACCAGAAGCAGCTGTCTATGAAATGTGGCGGGGACCCGCCTACCCACCACCCCGGAAGCCAGGAGGCTGGGTGCTGGCCCGAGTGGGAACAGCTGTGGCACCGCCTCCTCCCGTCGCTGGAGAAGCCCAGATGCAAACTCCATTTGGCCTGGAGGGAAGCGTGCCTCAGGCCACAGATCAGGAGCCTGAGGCTGATGGCCCTGTGGCCACCTAGCCCTCAGATAAGGCCCCATGGACAGCCCTCCAGCTGCCCACAATGTCTGCACAGCACCTCCGCAGCTGCCCACTGGCCCGCTTGTAAGCAGTCTGGGTTACATGAGCCCAGTGGTCCCTTAAGATGCAGTTCTCGCCGGGCATGGTGGCACACACCTTTAATCCCAGCACTCGGGAGGCTGAGGTAGGAGGATCATAACCTCGAGTTAGTCTAGGCAACTTAGTGACTTGTGTGGAAATACATTTTAAAAAAAATAGCCAGGCATGGTGCCACACGCCTGTAATCCCACCACTCCAGAGGCTGAGGAAGGAGGATTGCTGCAAGTTTGAGGGCAGCCCAGGCTACATTGTGTGTTCAAGGACAGCCTGAACTATATAGCAAGAAGCTGTCCAAAAGGACAAGAAAAAAGAATGAAAAAGAAAGAAGCAAGCAAACAGGCTGGGGATGTAGCTCAGTGGGATAGCCCTGACTTTAATCCCTAGTATAGAAAGAGAAGAGAAGAGGAGCCTAGTGGCCCAGTCCATGCAGGTCCAGCCCCAACCCCATCTCTCCTGGTATTGTGCCCATCACCCCCAGGTTGCTGTCCCAAAAGGGGGGCCTTGGGGTCCTAGCCCCTTGTACCTGTAATTTAGACCTTGTTTGGTAATCAGACTATGCAGAGGTGATCAAACTGAGAGTACCAGGGTGGTCCTGATCAGACAGAACTAGTGTCCTTAGAGAAGAGGGTGGCTGGAGGTGCTACTGAGGAGTAAAGATCTATCTTGCCTGTACAAGGCCTTGGGTTTGACCTTCAGCACTGCAAATCAAGGAGGCAGGGGCACCGCATGAAGAGAGACACACAAAGAAGACACCGGTGTGGCAGTGGAGGCAGATGCTGGTATGTTCACAAGCCAAGGACACTCAGGACTGTGGCGATGCCAGAAGCTTAAAAAGGCAGGACACAGATTCCTTCCCAAGCTGTCAGAGACTGCGTGGCCCTACCGACACCTGGACTCTGATTTTGGACTTCCAGGCTCCAGAACTATGAAATGGCCAACTTCCATTTATTTTTTTATACCAATCTCAAAAAAATATACTTTTATTTATTTTTTATTTTAAAGAGGATAAAAACAAACAAAACAATAAAGCCAATCAAAAGAAAACAGTGAAAGCGATACAGGACTTCAAGACAGGAAAATAGAAAATCAACAATGCTACCATAATGACTCTTATCATCAAAATCCTTGCCCATACCATCAGACATAATAAAATCAAACAGGACAGAATAAAACCAATCCAAATGAAACATTAAATAAAACAAAATGATAAAATGGAGCAAAACAAAATGGTAAGAACAATATTGGATTTCAAGAACAAGACAGAAGGAAATCCCCCACAGTTCCTGTATTGAATATTGTTATCCTATAGATGCTCAGACTTCCTGCTTTAGTCCTGCAAAGTCAATCAAATAATACAAGCATTAAGCTGTTTTTGTACCTCAGTTGCTATCAACTCAGTCTGTGTTCCTCCAAATCAGCCGGCTGCTTAGGGTGGGGATGCTCGGCTCTTCTCGTCTCCTAGCCCACATGCCAGCTGGCTCACGGGAAGGGTGAACTGGCTTCTTGGTTCTCTTCCTGGCCCCACATGGCCACCACTGGCTCATGGGAAGGGTGAATTGGCTTCCTGTTTCTCCTCCCTCCAGCTAATGGCTGCTGCTGGCTCCCAGAGAAGGGTGTTTCTTCCAATTGCCGTTATTGAAACCACACAGTTCATAGTACTCAGTTACGAGCCACAGGAAATGCATACATCCGGGCTCTGCTTCCTTCCAGTCCATTCCCTTTGCCTCCTTCACCCATCAACACAAGGAAAAGGGATCACAGGCTGTCATGGCTTATATTGAGGTGTCTCCCCGAAGCCTCAGAGCAAATGTATCCCTGAGCAGGGCTTCATCAGTAGAAGGGGGTGCTCTTCATGGTTTCCAGAGAGCTTAACTTGGGCCCCCAGAAGCTTATGGTGCGTGTACCCTCCCATTCCTGGCTGGTGTCCCGGAGGAGAACACCACCTTCTCTGTGGTTTCTGGAGCCCCAGCTCCCCTGTTTCCCCTCTACCGCTGCCTTGTTACTGGAGTGTCTCAGGTTCATGGATCTAACAAGTGCGTGCCCTGAAGGAATCTTCTCAGGGGAGCCAAGTCCTCTGTGAAGAGGGCTGGAGGACTGTGGGAGTCTGCACCTCCCTCTCCCTTTTGTGGTCAACCTACATCATGCTGTCTATTTCAGTGAATGTGTTTGGCGCCTTTGTCAAAGATAAGGTGGCTTAGTGTGACTGGTGTTGTTTCTGCATCTTCTAATCTGTTCCATTACTCTTTGGGGGTGTTTTTTTTTTTTCCAGTACCACACTGTTCTTAATCACAGTAGCTTTATAGTATAATTTCAAGTCAGAGATTGTGATGCCCCCTGCCTTGCCTTTGTTGCCCAGAATTGCCTTTGCTAGTCTAGGGCTCTTCTGGTTCCAGATGAATTTTAGGATTGTTTTCTCTAATTCTGTGAGATATGCTATTGGAATTTTGATCGGGATTGCATTGAATCTGTATAACAGTTTTGGAAGTATGGCCATTTTCAATATATTGGTTTTTCCTACCCAAGAGCATGGGATATCTCTCCATTTTCTAATATCCTGTTGATCTCCTTTTCAGAGAACTGTAGTTTTCAATTTAGAGGTTTTACATCAATCATTAGATTGATTCCTAGGTATTTTCAATTTTTTGGATGCTATTGTGCTAGGTGTTGTTTCCCTGATTTCTCTCTCAGTGAGTTTGTTATTCATGTACAGGAAATCTACTGATTTGAGTGTTGACATTGTATCTAGCTATGCTATTGAGTTTGCTTATTAAATCTACCAGTTTTTTTAGTGGAGTTTTTGGGGTCTTCTATGTAGAGTATCATGTCATCTAGAAATAATGATAGTTTAACTTCTTCCTTTCCTATCTTTATTCCTTTTATTAAAAGAACCAACTTTATTTTATTTATTTATTTATTTTTGTCTTTTTGAGACAAGGTCTCACTGTGCAATTTAGGCTGGCCTTGAGCTCACTTTGTAGCTCTAGCTGGTCTTGAACTTGCAGTGATCCTCCTGCCTCAGCCTCCGAGTGCTGGGATTAGGAATGTGTGCCACCACATCCTGCAAAAAAACCAATTTGAAAAACCATTTTTAATGTAACAATGGGTAGGCTCTCAACATTTCTCGAAACAAAGTATTCCTCGAAACAAAGTATTCAAATGACTGGCATAAGAGACTACATGTTGCTGGTGTATGGAAATGTACACTTGCAATCGTAGCACTTGGGAGGCTGGGGTAAGAGGGTCCCTGCAAGTTTGAGGCCAGCTAGGGTTCAAGGCCAGCCTACACTGCAGAGGGAGACTGTCTCAAAAACACAACAAAGAAAAGAAAAGTAGACTGGTGATGCTTAGAGCAATGGTGGTGAACCTATGGCACCGTCTTCTCTTTTAAGAAAAGGGGTCCAGACCGAGAGTGCGGTCGTTCCTCCCGACGCTCAGAGCAGCGCGACGGAGCCGGGGGCAGAGAGCGCCGAGGTTCGCAGTTACTGCGATCGGATCGGATTCCTAGCTGGGTCCTAGCAGGGCGCTGCCCAGGCCTCGCTGGGATTCCGGCTCCATCAGGACCCGCCCACTCCTCGGTCCCGCCCCCGACCTCAGATTCCCTTGCCCGGGTGGAGACTCAAGCCCCGCCCCTAGCCTGCTCAAACCCCAAAGAGGCCCCGCCCCCAAGACTCCGCCGCTTGGGCTTGGAAGGAGCAGCACGCTAACGATTGGTCGGCGTCAGAGACCCCGTTTTCTAATTGGCTGTGGTGTCCCGCGGCTTTCACCCGGTGGTGTGACCCGGAAGTGATTCCAGCGGCAGGCCGCGTGGAGTACTCTAGCGCGGCGGTGGGAGCTCCCGCTGCGATGACCAAAATAAAGGTGGATCCGGATGGGCCGGAGGCTCAGGCGGAGACGTGCGGCGGGGAGCGCACTTACCACGAGCTGCTGGTCAATCTGAACCCCATCGCGCAGCCCCTGGCTTCCCGGCGCCTCACGCGGAAGCTCTACAAGTGCATCAAGAAAGGTGCGGCGGGGCCGGGGCCGGGACCGGGGGACGGGGCCCGGGCCGGGGTCGGGAGACAGGGCCGGGGTCAGGGGACAGGGCCGGGACCGGGGGCCGGGCACAGGGCCGGGGTCGGGGCCCGCTGACTCCACTGTCGTTGTAGCCGTGAAGCAGAAGCAGATCCGGCGCGGGGTGAAGGAGGTTCAGAAATTTGTCAACAAAGGCGAGAAAGGGTAAGAGCCCTCGTCCGCCAGAGTGGCAGCTCTGATTGGTGACCAGGAGTCTTGCTGCTTAGCGGGCGCTCGGTAAAATCAGGTTGGATTCGGCCCAGCCCATATGCAGGTAGCCAGGCGGTCGGTAAGCGCCCTTCAGTGCAGAAACCGACACGAAGTGAGTCCCGAGGGCCGGGCCTGTGAGCCCGCACTGGCCCACCAGGCCACAGTGCCACGGCCCAGCTCATCACACACGCAGTCAGATGTTTGCGTAGACGGCTACAGGGAAAACAGAAGGCGGCGGGGATGACCTCACTGTTTTCTTCCGGGCCTGTATCAGAATCTGAAGTTAATACATATTTTCATTCCCCGTATTTCCCACTCAGACCCAGCAGTGAGCCTCCCAGACCCCGCACCCAGCAGTCTGGTACCCCATCGGTGTTGAGGGCGTTCGCCTAGCATGCGGGAGGCCTTGGGGGCCGTCCCTAGTGAGACAGACACAGACGGGCAAGGGGAACAAGTGCTCGCGGTTGGAGTGCAGTTGGGAGTCTTAGTGGGTGGTGGTGAGGATGAGGGAGTTTCCCAGAGCAGACCCATTCCAGCTAAGATCTGAAGAGACAAGGATTGGTATGGGAGCACCAGTTCCCCAGGAGTGGGTCTCAGGGCAGGGGAGACAGACCCTCTCATGGGCTTTGTTAAGCCAGCGAGGAGCTTCTCAGCTCTCAGGGCTCACTGAGTGTTAACGCCAGGAGGTAACTGTACACCAAGATTTTCTGGCCAGGTGTGGTTTACACACCTGTAATCCCAGAGCTGGGGCAGGCGGGCCACCAGTTTGAGCCCAGCCTGGGCAATTTAGTAACCTAGTGAGACCCTGACTCAGAAAATAAAAAAGGGCTAGGAAAGTAGCTTAGTGTGAGGGCCTTGGGTTCAGTCCCTAGTACCACAAAAAGTTTTCCTGGCAGTTGAGAAATGCATTAATAGAGGCATGAGTAGACGTGGTTAGGAGGCCACTGGAGCTGGATGTGAAGTCGGGGCTTGAGAGGACGTCAGGTGTGGGCAGTGTTAGGGCTGGGTCAGTGGTAGAATGCCTGCCCGGCATGCAGAAGCCCTGGCTCTGATCTCTGGCACTGCTGAAAAAAAAAGGCCACCAGTTTGGTTTCAGACGAGTATTGGGGCGCTTGGAGAGACACAGCCCCGAATCGCAGTCCGGCCTGTCAGACAGATGACTGCATGTTTGGAGCTGGGGAGAGTGGGCCAAGCTGCAGAGTAGATTCAGGAGTAGTAACTCCTAGGTGACTCCGAGTGGGTCACCTGGGAAGAGAGTACGGAGAGGAGAGGGCAGCTGCGGCCAGGCTGTGGCGACACCAACAGAGCAGTGGAAAGGACGAGGAGGCAGCAGAGTGCCCCAGGGCGAAGGGAAGTCAGGAGTGTGGGCCAGCCCTTGCACTGCCTGCTGTCTGCCTCTGGCACACCGTTCCCCTCTCGGGAGAGCACACATGCTCCTTAGCCGGGCCCTCCAGTGCGACACCTGCCAGTCTCTAGCTCTGTCGTTGGCTTCCTCCCCATCCTGGTTCCTGAGGCCTCCCAGGCTCCCACCCAGCAGTGCCTGGTGCTGTCCTCTTCCCAGCCACCATCCCTCTGTGGGTGTTCGGCATCGCTCAGGGGTCCATCGGTGTCCTCAGTGGGGCTGTCCCTTGACCCTCCTCCCTGCTTGGTGGCACTGACATGCGGTCAGGAGGCAGCGATCCCCTCCCCAGAAGGCCTTGCACCCAAGAGGCTGGGGGCTGCTGGTAACTGGGCTCCCGAGGACAGGGTGTCACTCATCTCTATACCTCGCTTGGAGCCCGGCCCGGAGGTCGCTCTTTAGGACTGAAGGAAGCAAGGAGGGTGCAAGCTAGAAAGCCGGTTCCTCTCATTTCAGGATCATGGTTTTGGCGGGGGATACGCTGCCGATCGAGGTATACTGCCATCTCCCGGTCATGTGCGAGGACCGGAGCCTGCCCTACGTCTATATCCCCTCTAAGACGGTAAGCGGGCACTTGGCCCTGAGAAGGGGTCTGGGGCGTGGGCTGCCACAGCCGCAATGACCGTTAGGAAGGCCTGGCTGGCCTCTGGGCCCATGGCTTCTTAGCTGTGCACTGTGGCCCGTTCGCCTCCTGTCCTTGGGTTTGCTGCCCTTTGTGTGACAGGGCCATGTGTGTAGCGTGGGCTGGCAGGGACTCCCCATCCCCTTCCCTCAGCCTCCCCCCCAAACAGCTGGGGTCTCCTGTTACTGTGCAAATGGAAACGAGGTGGACAGGCATGTACTTGGTCACCCGGAGAGGCTGCCCCCAAGGGAGTCCTGTTAGGTGGACACAGACTCAGTGGGTATCTGGGGGCCTGGTCCTCATGGGGGTGGGCCGAAGGCGGAGACCTGGAGAACACCGCCCCTTCTGGCCTTGTGCCGTGTGCAAACCTAGGCCCAGTGTTGCTAGACCCTGCGGCTGAGCCAGGGTAGTGGGTGAGGGTGGTGTGCACACCTATAACCCCAGGAGTCAGGGACGGGGGGGATCCCCTGTTCAAGCCAATCTGGGAAACTGAGTGACTTAGTGAAACCCTGTCTTAAAAAAATATTTTTTAAGGGCTAGCTCAGTTTGAAAGCCCTGGGTTCAATCCCCAGAATGACTGTAAATGATGGTAGCCCATTCGAAATGTTTTTAAACCCAAAGCCTAGCCAGGAACAGGGTGGGGGCCCACACAGGCTGTGCCCCGTCTCTGCAGGACCTGGGCGCGGCCGCGGGCTCTAAGCGCCCCACCTGCGTGATCATGGTCAAGCCCCACGAGGAGTACCAGGAGGCCTACGACGAGTGCCTGCAGGAGGTGCGGGCCCTGCCGCCACCCTTGTGAAGGCTCGGCAGCTGCTGGGCGCTGTGGCCGCTGCCTGGCTGGCGGGCTGGCGGCTCGTCTCAGCGCATCCCCGACTCCCGGGGCACGGACTCCTCCGGGACTGCAGCGACGCCTATTTCTTGATGGCAGAGCTGCCGTCTTCTCCATGTGTGCCACTTCTTGTCCAGCTTTGTTGAAGGCAGTTCCAGGTGCGTGGCGGGGGGAGGAGGAGTAAATGCTAAGACTAAAATGTGGCGAGTCTGTGGGTGCTTTTTGGTGGGTGTAGCAGCTGCTGCCAGGGCCGGGGCCGGCAGGCGGGAAAGGGCAGGAGCAGCCTTTCTCACCAAAAGAAGAACCCTGAGCGCTCCGCTGTCCCCGGGGCCAGTGCTTCGGCTCAGGCTGCACTGACTGCTGCCCGAGCTCTCAAACTCCACGTCCCGTGCGCCAGGAGAGGGGGCTTCGAACTGCGCTTCAGACACCTGCAGCCCCTGTGCCAGAGACGCCCACCTTTCCCTCCGCGTCCCGGAGCTGGAAGAGCCACGTGCGCCGTATGGAAGCGGTTCACCCCACCAAGGTGAGCGCCCCTGGGGAGCTGAATCTACTCGCAGATTGCAGACCACAAGCCGCGCTCCTGACTTCGGGGACCTGCACAGGGCTCAGCACGTGTGGCAACCAAACTGTAAGGAATAAACTGGAAAGAGCTAGGAATGAGGGCCGAAAGCCAGCTCGACCCTGTGCTGCCACCTTCCTGGCCGCTCCGCTGGCTCCTAGTGGGATTTTATACATGCACGTGGACACGCGCCTCACACAGGCTCCCAGGCCTTCCCTGCAGCTAGGGCCATGTCCGGTCCCCGTGTGCAGCAGAGGTGACGCTGGCCGAAGGCGCAGGGCTGGCCACGGGGAAGGAGAAGGGCTATGAATATATTTGCTCAGTTATAAAACAGTGGCATTCAGCTCTGTCCTGTGCTATTTACAGTGGGGAATGGCTATGTACAAGTGAGGCTGTACAACGGGCCGGCGGGACACCCCGGGCTGTGGGGCAGGAGCGGACACCAGCCGTGGCCTGGCAGTGAGAGACGGCCGCGGGCAGGGTGGAAAAGTCTCTGCCGCCCTGGGTTACTACTAAGTCAGGGGTAAACAGTAGGAGGGCCAAGGCCAGCCGTCCTCCCACCCGGGGAGGGCCGTGCGCCCCCTTCCCAGGCTGCCGCTGGCTCTGCCCACGGGCGGCCCCTCAGCCAGGCTCTGGAATGAGTCCCAGCCGGGAGGCCCCCGCCCCGCTGCACTGACTAAGGCTCCTGGAGTGAAAAGCCTTTTCCAGCCGAGTCCCTTTCAGGCAGGAATCAGAATATGATGCGTTTCCCATCTGCTGGGTTCTGCTCCATGGGGCAGTAGGGACACTTCAGCCTGCAGAGGGAGAAGCAGAGGCTCTCAGGGTGGGCCGGGCCGGGCCGCAGCGGGGTATCCATCCGGGCAGGGAGGGAGGGGACACTCACTTTCCTCCGTTAATGAGCTTGTTGAGCGCGTCTCGGGAGATGACGTGGCCGCAGATGAGCTTGATGGGCGGGTTGGAATCTGATGTCTGCTGGCGGAGGATGGGACAGGCGAAAACCGAATGGTACCAGCACTTCATGCCCAGCTCGATCTCGATCTGCAGAGGCCAGCACAGCTGTGAGTTCCACGTCCCGTCCTGCCCTGCCCTGCCTCCGCGGGCAGCTCCCCGCCGGGCGCAGCTCACCGGCAGCTCGTCCTTGTGGCTCCAGACGCCGGTGCACTGCCGCTGCTCGATCACGGCCTTGATGTTCATCAGCACGGGCAGCGCCACGCAGCCGGAGGCGAAGCTGCGGAGCAGAGAACACGGGGCCTGCAGCACAGGACGCGCAAGGGCTGACGGGCCGAGGTCCAGCCCGTCCCTGACAGTCCCTCAAATTACTCATGAACGCCAGCTATACAGTTAGGATGTCCAACTCTGGAGACCCATTCTAATGTACCCCCAAATTTCAGCACCTATGAGAAGCCAGAAGGACGCGCCGGGCAGACAGCGGCCTGGCCAGGCCACTGTGAAGTCCTGGTAGGACGGGACCCTGCGCAGTGTAAGGCCCCTCCCTGCGGATGGACCGCTCGCTCTGGTCCTAACAGACCTGTGTGACAGCGTGACTGCGGGGGGAGGGCACGCCGGCTGGCAGAGCCCTGGGTGATAACGCCCTATGATGGCGGTCCAGGCAGGCCAGGTCACAGGGCGCGCCTGCCTCGGTTCGTGGTCTGTGAAAGGAGGATCACCACTACCAGCTTCCGGGGCTGCCGAGTGAGCTGGGGGACAGCGTCACTGTCTCTGTGAGGGGACCTCTGACCCAGGCCCAGACCCACGTCCCACAGCCACTCAAGCACCCCGAAGGGACGAGTGTGGGGGTGGGGTGAGGCAGGCGGCCGTTGGAGGGCGTGGCGTGGCGGGAGGGCAGGAGGGGCAGGCGCCCGTTTTGCAGCTGTAAGCACAGTCACTTCCTTGGGAAGGACGGCGGGCCAGGTCAGTAAGGATGCAGCGGTACCTGACGCTGAGGGGGGACTCCACCGAGAGCCCCAGCAAGGAGCAGGCGTCGCGGGTGAAGGTCTCGCAGATCTCCGCCCAGTGGCTGCTGTCCAGGAGGTGGCAGTAGGGGGACTTCTCCAGGCCCAGGCGCAGGTACACGAGGCTGCCCATCATCACCTGGATCTCTACGAGGCAAGCAGGGGCCGCTCAGGGGCTGCAGGCACCGTGAGCCTCTTCCCAGAGCCCTGGCCGGACAGCAGGGCCTGAAGTTAATCCTCTAAATCCCAGCGGGCAGTGGGGAGCACACTGCCTGCGTGGACTGTGGGGTCGGCGAGTCCCTTCCCACCGCGTTGAGTGTGTTCCTCGGGGTGTGGCAGGACAGAGTACCCACCCTGATACTCGGGTGTGCGTCTCTGTGGTGCTGGGGACCCAGCCCGGAATCCCCCCACGCGCTAACCAGCACTGCCACTGAGCTGCACGCTGGGCCCCGTATTTATTTTGTAATGAACTTCAAAGCAGTATCAGTAAGGTTAAAGGAAAAGTAACACACAGATACTCTGAGGAGCATCTTAAAGGCAAGACTCGGTGATCTCGGTGCGGAAGGAGGGCCCAGAGGCAGCCCCGAGGGCCGGGCGCAGAGCCCTCCGAGGGGCACACAGGGCGCAGCGCGGTGGAAGGCGTCTCTGGGCAAGGCGACATGGGCCCAAGCTGGTCTGAGTTGGCACTAAATGCTAGGGTGGAGGCAGAGGACCCTCGGGTTTGGAATTCACTGATGCCAAGGAGGGATCGAGGAGGGTCTGGGCTGGGGAGAGGGTAAGGCGGGGCGCCAACCTGACTGGCTTTGGGATCTGCCAGGGACTGGTGAGACTTCCCAGGGGTCCCGCACTCCTTGCTCGCCATCCCCATCCCCACTCAGTCTCCCGCCAGGATGTTCTGACCCTTGAACCATGAGCTGAATTAAACCTTTGGGCGTTGTGTCCCGCCGTGCGAAAGCTGAGCGACACAGAAGCCCCGGCGGGGCAGGACTGGCCACCTGACGCAGAACTGGACGTGGCAGTGGCAGCAGCCACCGCCTCCCCGCGCGTGGGCGCTCACCCCGCTGGTGCAGCCGCGCGAAGGGCTGGAAGTGCCGGGCGTAGCTGAGCGCCTCCAGCTGCTTCTCGGGGCCCCCGGCCAGAAGGCGGATGAAGTGCAGTCGGTGCAGCTTGAACTCCAGGGAGCTGTTGAGCTCCAGCAGGCGCTGCCTGTGGGACACGGCCCATCTGCGGGGAGAGGGCCGGTGAGGGGCGCTGGCGGGGCGGGGCAGGACCCTGGCAGAGCCAGGACCTGAGAGGACGGCGGCTGAGCCCGAGATGGATGAGGCAGGTCAAGCACGTGTGGGGGCACTGAGGGGCACAGACGATCCCTGCGCCCCTAAGGCTAGGGCAGAGGCTCAGCCCCCCGGGGCCCTTACTCCAGGGCGGGGCCCAGGTCCTGCTCGTGCAGAGCTTCCAGGATGCGGTTCAGTTCCAGGAAGGGCTGCTTGAAGTCCAAGTCCACACTCAGGGTGGATTCCTGCAGGAATAAAGAGAGCGACCCCACCGCTGGGGACAGCGTCCCCTAATCACGCCGAGGCAGTCTCCTTCACTGCAGTGTGTCTTTAAAGCCCCACGAGAGCTGCGCTGTCACCTCACTAAGCCCCTCTCATGAAAGGCTCAGACGTCAGCCCAGCACCTTGGCGGCAACCGACTCTAACAGGAAATCAGATCTGCTTTCCCTCGCACGTGCGTGTCTGAGGGCAGGAGCGCTGCTCCCCTTCCTCACAGGGACAGCGAGGGCCTCCGCGCCGCCCTCACCTGGCACAGCTCCTCGGCGACGCCCAGCATTCCCTGCTGGTACAGGTGCTCCACGATGGCTGTCTGCAGGCTCTGCTGCTGCTTCTCCCGCGAGTCCCACACCGAGTCGGAGACCACGCCACAGATCTCTGAGTCGAAATTCTGCCGAGGAGGAGGAGGCGGCGGTGGCGGAGGAGGAGGAGGACGGACAGGCCCGAGGCTCTGCGCTCGCGCTCCCCCTCGCCCGACCTGACACCCGCCAGCTCCTGCGCGCGCCCTCCCCGGGCCGGGCCGCTCACCCTGTCGATGGCTTTGCCCACTCGGGACACGCTGCTGTGGATGTCCTTGTGGTCCGAGGCCAGTTTCTGCACAGTGTCTTTGATCTTCCGGCAACACTGGGACATCACCAGGGACAGGGTGGCTGACAGGGGGGTCCCTTGTAGAGCTGTGGAGAAACAGCGGTCTCGGGACGCCGAGCACAGCACCGAGCGCCCCTTCGCGCAGACCGCGTCCTGCTTCCTGTGTGTGAGCAGCCTGAGCCCCGGGCAGCCCGGCCTCTGCCCCAGTGCTGGGCCAGGGGGCCGGGCCCGGAAGAGCTCCCGTCCCGGTCTGCAGAGCTGCAGGCCGCTGTGACAAGAAGGCCGCCTGGGCTGTTCTGGGGATGAGGCACTTTATTTTACGATGATTTACTGTATCAGACCTCGAATTCTATGTTTAACTGTCACGTTTAACAGAGTAACCGTGTAACACGGCAATCCCGCTACCGAGAAACACGAAATCGTGTCCTCACGAAAGCTCGCACATGGGTGTCACAGCAGTGCAAGGGCCAGAAACAACTCAACTGTCTATCCCCAATCCATCCATGTGACAGGACGGTCGGCCACGGAGAGGGACGGGCTCTGACCTAGGGCCGCAGGCAGGGAAGAGCCCTGGAAACACCACGCCAGCGAGAGGCCGGTGCGCAGTCCCCTCTCTCCGAGGGGTATGGAATGGGTAAATCTGCAGAGGCACAGAGTAGAAAGCGGCTGGCAGGGCGGGGAGTGCCAGTGAGCTGGGTGTCTTTTGGGAATGATGGAAATATCCTCAAATTAGAAAGTAGTGATGAGTGCACAACTCTGTAGATTTAAAACCACTGAACTGCGTACTCTAAAAGGATGAGTTTAATGAGGTATGACTTACGGCTCAAAAACAAACAAAAAAGACATCGGAACTATGGGTTCCTCTGGTTTTTCTTTTGCCATGGTTTTAATGTGTAATTCAGACTGGCCTTGACTTCAAAGTGATCTTCCTGCCTCAGCTTTCTCAGTACCAAGATTACAGACATGCACCAGTACACCCAGCTTTCTCTGGTTATATCTAAGGCCATTTAAGCTTTAAAATAAATAACAGAAGCTTGGCATGGTAGTATGTACCTGCAGTCCCAGCTACTCAGGAAGCTGAGGCAGGAGAGAATGTTTGAGAATGTCCAGCCTGGACAATTCAGTGAGAGCTGTCTTAAAAAGAGCTGTGGATGTAACTCAGTTCAGGACCCCGGGTTCAGTCCCCAGTACAATCACTCAATCAATCAATCAGATTTCTGAGATAATAGCAAGGTTGAGCCGTAGCCATTAGGTGATAGTATTACATCACTGTTTCATCTCTCTTTTTTTTTTTGGTACCAGGGAATGAACTCACAACCTTGTACCTGTCAGGCAGGTGCTTAAGCTACTGAGCTAAATCCCCAGCCCTATTTTTTTTTGAGACAAGGTCTCACCATGCAGTTCAGGCTGGCCTTGAACTCACTTTGTAGCCCAGGCTGGTCTCGAACTCACAAAGATCCTCCTGCCTCAGCCTCCCGAGTGCTAGGATTAAAGGCGTGCCACCAGGCCCAGGTGCTGTTTCATCTCCTGGTTTTGATAATTACAGTGCATTTACACAACAGAGGGCTCTGATCTTAGGAAATACACACTACAGGGTTAAGGACACCTAAAGTTATTGTTCAGATGGCTAAAAAGTAACAACAGTATGCAAGAAAAGGACACAGCAAGTACTGTGACATGCTTGACTGATCTGGGTGAAGGATATTTGATTTCTTTATACTATTCTTGGAGCCTTCCTGTAAATTTGAAACTACCTTAAAGGTTATTGAAATTTAAAAACAGAAACGCTGGGTGTAAGCACACGGCTCAGTATTTGCTTAGCAGGTGTGAGGTCCTGGGTTCCATCCCTAGCACCATAAGGAAACAAACAGACAAACAAAAACAGGAGAAAGGGTCGGGGGTTTAGCTCAGCGGCACAACCGCCTGCCTGGCAAGTGCAAGATCGTGAGTTTGATCCCCGGTACCAAAAAACCCACAAAAACAGGAGAAAAACAAAATCGAAATGGAAACAAGTTTCAGGTAAATCAGTACCCTTCTGTTTTGTATTTAAAGATGGCATCTCACTAGGCACCCCAGGCTAGCTGAGGCCGGCCTGGAACTCTCCATCCCTCAGAGTGCTGGGTGCACAGGTGTGCGCTACCACGCCCAGCTTCCGTCAGGCTTTCCAAGAGCTGGGGCAGCCATTCCCTCCCTCTGCGGGGTTCTGGAGATGCAGGCATCGCCTCCTGACCATCACCTTCTGGGGTCCCATCACCATGGAGCCTGGCCCCGCGGCCACCGGCAGACACGCACCTGCGCTGGCCAGCTCAGCCCGCAGCTGGCCCACGTAGCGTAGCAGCTCCTCCAGGCTCCGCTCGCAGTGCTGCCCGTAGGCCAGGAACTTCTGCAGGACCTTGTCCAGCTCTCTCTCCACGCACGCGCACTGCTCCATGGCGCCTCGGCCTGGGGAGGGGTGGCTGGGTCAGCGCCCCTGGGCCGGGGGCAGAGTGATTCCCACTCCATTTATTTCTTCAGAGCCCTCTTGCCTTTCTGGGTCATGCGTCGAATACCGGGAAAGTCCTTGCTTAACAAATCACCTGGCCACAGCCTCCCACCCGTCTCTGCTAGGTGCCAGGGGAAAGACGCAGGCCTAAGAACCATGGTGAGAAAATCAGTTTTCAGTTCTTTACACCATATTATTTTTGTTCACCTCCACTTTTAGTCAGCAAGCTGATCAACAAGCTAGAAATCCATGTGCTGGACATGGTCCTAGCATACATTTTTGTCATTCACTGTGGCCGCTGGAAACGCAGCCGTGCTCGCCTGATGGGCCTAGCTGTCCCTCCGGCCCCAGCGTCCCCTGTGGCCCTCCCATGGACGGGTGGCTGTGTCCTCACTTTCCAGGCTCCAGGCACTGGGCGCTCGCGGTCCCCTCTCCCTGGTCACTCTCCGCCCCGCCTTTCCACGTGTGCGCAGATGCTGCCGCCTTAGCCGGTTCCCTCCGCTTGCGGCCTGCTCCTAGTGTGACCCAGTCTCCCTCCCCCTGCCCCTGCGTTCCCTCCCCAGCCAGCTCGCTGCCCCTCGTTTCACAGCAGTGGCTGACGTGGAGCACACGGGCACCCCCAGGCTGTCGGCTAGGGTCACTGCTCCCCTCCACCACTCGAGGGCCCGCGCTGCCTGTCCCTGTGACACGGTCCAGCCTGCCCGCTGCTCGTCCTCTGAGCAGGAGCCGAGTAACGACTCCCGTGTGCACACAGCCCGTGGGCTCCTTCCGCTCCCGCCAGGCTCTTCCTCGTTGCCACAGTACTGTGAGTCCCAGTCTCACTCTATAATCACTGTCGCCCTCCCAGACGGGACAGGTGGCAGCGCCGTGGCACCTGGGGTGACCACACACCTGTACTCTCTCCCCTTACGTGAGCTGAGAGCGCCACACTGACACCCGTCATCAAGGCTTTCCGAAGCTATCCCGCCCCCTGCTCCTACACAAACCTCTACGCCCACAGGCAACGCACAGCGGGGACTCCTGGGCAACGTGATGGTCTGGCCGCGCCCGTCAGCAGCTGCCGCTTCACCAGGGCGTATTGTGTGCCCGGTACAGCTAATGGCTTCACTCGCACAGAAGCACATACGGGGCAGGCACGGTCATCAGCCCCACTTCGCAAAGAGAGAACAAGACACCCAAGGGTTAAGTAAGCTGCCCCAGGTCACACAGCGGGGAGGCGCCCAGGGCTGCTCCCTCCAGTGCTCGGCCTCACAGGTACTGTCAGCACCAGCCAGACAGGCACTGCTGCACCAGAAAGGAAAGCAGCACATATTTGTGGTTGGAATAAACGTACAGCAACCATGAACGCTGGCCAGGAATGGGAAGCAAAGCGGAGGGCAGATGGCAGGATGCGAGAACGTCTGCCAGCGGAGTCTGGGAACCTGGGGCACCATGACCGGAAATCAACACGGCTCGGGAAGGTCAGGATCTCACCAAAGGCAAACAGTCTGGGCTGCCGGACACCAACTGACGGCAGGAGCCTACATCTTGAGACTGCATTAAAAGGCGAGGGGAGAACATGGACGCAGGATTTCACCCCAGCACTGCTGTGGCCAGGGGCGATGATCAGTGCGCGGCACGCTGGCTGCGGACGTGGGCAGGAAGTACGGGTGGCACTCAGAAACCGCGCTCCAGACATGTACCGGGCAGCATCAGTAAAACCCCAGAACCTGGCCTTGGCGGGGAATATTTTATTTCATTTATTTTTTTTTTGTCTTTTTGAGACAGGGTCTCGCTATGCAGTTCAGGCTGGCCTCAAACTCACTTTGTAGCCCAGGCTGGTCTCCAACTCAGTGATCCTCCTGCCTCAGACTTGTGAATGCTGGAATTATAGACGCGCACCACCGCACCTGGCTTGGCAGGGAATCAAATGAAGTCTTGGCACAACAGCAGTTGTGAAAATTAAAAATGTATGCACATAAAACAAGGTAAACAAAAAATATACCAGATTAAAGGATATATGATTATTCCCTGGTAGTTGGTTGGAGGATACCTAGATACCACAATCTACAGGTGTTCAAGTTTCATACAAAAGAGGATAGCACTTGACAGAACCTATACACATTCTCCTTTACTGTAATTTAAACAAAAATTTTTTGTTAGGGGTGTTTTGGTGCTGGGGATCAGCCCTGGGCCTCATGCATGCTAAGCACGCGGGTTATTCCCCAGCCCCTCTCCTCTATACCTTTTCTTTTTGTAATACTAAGGATTGAGCCCAGGGCCTTTACACCGAGCTGCCTTCCCGGGCCACCTCCTTTTTTCTTTTCTTTTTGAAATGGGATCTTGCTAAGCCACTGGGTTGCCCAGGCTAGGTTCAAACTTGTGAACGGCCTGCCTCCGGCTCAGAGAGTGACAGTTACAGGTCTACACCAGCAGCCTGGCTTTTCTGCACATTTTTGATTTAAGGTTGGTTGAATACACAACGCAATCAACTCAATAAGAAAATTTAAGCCAGGTGTGATGGTGAATGTGAGGCTGAGGCAGGAGGCAAATTTGTGCCCAAACTGGACAACATCATGAAATGGTCCCAAAATTTTAAAAGAATAGGTGGTAGAGAGGGGGGTTCGGTGGTGAGAATGTAGCCCAGTGAGAAGGTCCTGATTTGAATCCCCAGGACCAAAAAAAAAAAAAACCCAAAAAAACTTAAAACAAGGAGTTGGGGTATAACCGCTTACGGGGAGAGGGCTCACCTAGCACACATGAGGACTGGGATTGACCTCTGGCACCAAGAAAAAGAAAATTTTTCTTTTTGGAGACAGGCTGGCCTCAAACTCACAGAGATCCTCTTGCCTCAGCCTTCTGGATGCTGGAATTACAGATGTAAACCCACCACTGGCTGAAAATAAAATTTAAAAGAAAAATGACCTGGGAAAACAACTGGTTGCACGTATTCCATCCAAAGTGCTGAGGAAAGAAGCCAGGTGTGGTGGGCCACACCTGTAATCTCGACTACTCCCAACTGAGAGACGAGGAGCACACATCTGAGGCCACCCTGGTCAACCTAATGAGACCCTGTTTCAAAATTTAAAACATAAATAAATAAAAAGGGATGGGGAAAGGCCAGGTGTGGTGGTGCATGCCTATAA
>RJWM01013558.1:0-52938 GCA_004363535.1 Dasyprocta punctata
TGCTGGAGCCGAAGAGTCTACGCTGGGAAGTAGAACAGTCTACGCTGGAGCCAAAGAGTCTTCGCCGGAAAGCCGAACAGTCTACGCTGGAAGCCAGGAGACGATGTCCAAACCAAAGGCAAAGACTGGAGCTCCTCCAAGGAATGGAATGGAATTGTCCTTCCTCCTTCTCTTTATACCATCTTGGTGATGACCCACCGTAGGGCGGGTCTTCTACACCCTAGGGTGCAGAATTCCTAAGCTCTTTTAGTTAGGCCTCTAAATGTTTCAAGTTGACATAATCAATCAACCACTACAGTGCATAAGAAAGTACCCAAACTAGTACTTGGTACCAATGCATTGATGGCAGTGCCTACCTTCTCACTTGAAACCATTAAATCTCCATATATCAGTTTTACAGCAGATTCTACCTACACTTCTACATGACTGCCTACGTGTCTTGACTGAAATCTTTAATTCACTGCACAAAGAATAGAGGACCAAGGTAGCAAAGGGCCAGTTCCTCACTGAATCAGGACCAGCCTCCCAGTGACATCTTTTCAGTTGTGTGACTCGTACTGTTGATTCACAGAGTGGTACAAGTAGTTCTTGCATACTCCCATTCACTTTCTTGGGTTAAGACTATAAGCCTTAATTTGCCTTGTGTTTATTTTTTTGTTTGTTTGTTTTTTTGCAGCACCAGGGATCAAACTCACAACCTCACACCTGCCAGGCAGGTGCTTAAGCTATTGAGTCAAACTCCCAGCCCTTGCCTTGTGTTTATAATATGTAGCAACTGTCCATGGACTTGGAATTATTCCAATATATGCAATACTATATGAGTCAGGCAAGGTATTTTTTTATATTTAATATGATATTTCAGACTGTCATGTTTGTGTAACTTGTCTCCTGTTCTTCCCAAGTTTATTTGGCATTATGTACTGACATTTATTCCTGGGCTTTTGTGTTTCTGTTGTCTCTTCTGCCACTTTTAGGAGTACCACCACATTTGGAAAAATGGGAGAAAAAGAAAGCTAAGATTAAATATGAACAACAAATCAAAAAGCATGTGGAGCTTTACCCTGAACTGCAGGGTGACATGTGTTACCTACTGACTCTTTACCCAAGGACAATAAGTGAAATAATAAATGTCATGTCTACTAGCAAATGGGCCACTGGAAGAGAGACTGCTCTAATTCAGGTCAACCTCCTAAGCCACCTTGCCCTAAATGTGGTTAAACGGGACACTGAAAGGCTGTTCTGAAGGAACTCCAGGCCAGTGGTCCAATCGCTGTTTCTGGAATTAGGAGGCCCAAAGCTCCAGACAGTTGCCAGCCCAGTCTTCACAATCAGTAAGATGGAGCCTCCAGTAGCACTGGATATCAGAGGTAAAATCATAAGTTTTCTGCTTAACAGTGGGTCCTTTTATTCTGTTCTTACCTCCTATTCTGCACAATTGGCTTCTAACTCTTATTAGATTATCAGCATTAATGCAACTCTAGTGTTTTAAAACTCTTATGTTGCTCATGGAATGATTTTCTCATTACCTGTGCTTTTTTTTTTTTTTTTTTTTTTTTTTTTTTTTTTTTTTTTTTTTTTTTTTTTTTTTTTTTTTTTTTTTTTTTTTTTTTTTTTTTTTTTTTTTTTTTTTTTTTTTGATAGTACCTGAAAGTCCTGTCCATTTACTGGGCTGGGACTTATTAACAAAAATGGGAGCTTAAATTATTTTTGGCTCCCATTTATGACAATAGTTGCCTATCCCACCAAAGGTGACAGTATCTTTATCCTTACTGATCTTCCAATTAAACCCCAGGTGTGAGTGAGTAGCATGCCTTGGAGGGCCACTATGTCTACCCCAATAGCGATGAAGCTTAGACATTCTTATACCTTCTAACACATAAGCAGTATTTGTTTCAGTGAAAAGCCTAAGCAGGGTTACAGTATTTAATAAGTAAGTTTTTTCACTATGGGTATTTATGTCTTGTCAGTCACACTGTAATATCCCAATCTGAGAAGCCAGTGGAGAGAACCATTTAGTGCAAGATCTCCATGCTATAAATGAGGCAGTTATTGCTGTATATCCTGACTCCTACACTCTGCTGGGCCATATTCCTTCAAATATCCAATGGCTTATATTCCTAGACCTTAAAAATGCCTTCTTTTGTACTCCAGTGCATTTGAGTCTCATTCCTTTCTGCCATTGCATGGATGAATGGGCTGGGTTGGAGGCAGTAGCTTACTTGAACTGTCCTTCTTCAATGACTCAGGGATAGTCCCCATATTTTTAGACGAGCTTTAGCCAGGGTAGAAGAAATCTAATCTTAATGAATGGGGCCACCATAGAATATGTGGATCATCTTTTTATCTGTTCTGAGGCTCAAGATTGTTTGGGTCAGACTTTAAACTTCTTGGATGACAGGGATTATTGAGTCTCCAAGTCTAAAGTCCAATTACTGTCCCAAAGAAACTACTATGCAGGGTTTGTTCAAATGCCAAGGCACAAGATTTCTCAGAAAATCATATTCTGGCTATATAAGTCCTTCTTGTCCTTAGCACACAAAAACAACTTCATTCTTTCCTGGGCTTAACTGCTTGCTATCAAATGGTTATAGCCTAATGGCTAAACCCCTATATGAATCCCTGAAAGGAAATAGTGATCAAACTTCACCTTCCTTACAACAGAATAACAAAAGCCTTATGATAAATTAAAATTCTCTCTCTTCAAAGACCCTGCTTTGAGACCACCATAGTCTTACAAACTGGTTATAAGAAGACAGTAATTAAACATCAAGTTGTGGTTCCAGGGGTTCTTACTCAGGCCATAGAGCCCATTTAAAGACTTTCAGGATATTTATCAAAGTAGCTAAACACTGTAACCAATGATGACCAAGATGTATCAAGGCAATGACCACTTCTGTTCTTTTAGTAGAAGGATTATTTTGGTATCTCTTCTATCTAAACTTCTCATCAATGATTTCTCTGTTAGATTTTAAAAGGTATCATTTCAATTCTACTACTTTGCTCCTACTCTTGAGCTCAATTTTTCTGACCAGGAGAGAAATAACATCGCTTGCCCATGATTGTCTTGATATTATTAATCTGACTTGTTCTAACCAGTCAGACCTCTAAGACCAGCTTCTTGATAACTCAGATGTAATCTTGTTTACTGATAGTAGTAAGACATGGCAAAAGACAAGCTGGCTATGCTATTGTTTCTCTTAAAGACACTTCTGAAACCCAGTCTTTTTCTACAGAAAATCAGTACAGCCGGTCAAATTGCTTGCTTTGACTCATGCTTTAGAGGTCAGTAAGAACAAATGAGCCACAATATACACTGATTCCAAATATGCTAATAGTGCTAAATGCTCATGCTGCTGTTTGGGATAAAAGAACAAAGCAGAAAGTTTAGACAGTAAGTAGGAAAGAGGAACTATAATTAAAGATAAGGATAGGAAGGCATTTTTAATTAAAAAAAAAGAGTGAAAAGAAAAACAAGAATATTTTAACTAACAAAAGATCTCGTATGTTGAATTTTTGTTCTACCAGAATTGAAAAAAAGATGAGGACAAAGTCAGAAAGCTAATTGAAGTCATAGAAAGTATGAGTTAAGTTACAGAAAGTTCTTGAGGGGTAAAATTTATATTTAAAAACATGTATGTATGACTGTTCTATGTTTGTTCTGCTCTTGTTGGTTCTGTGCCTTAAGAGCTGCTCCTTTTGAGCCTCTTCATTGCTCATATGTGGCTAAAGAGTATAACGCTGTCTCTCAGTCTTTAGTCACTTCCCCTCCAATATGGGACCAGATAAGATCAGCAAGCAGAACGGTCTTCCTGCAATGAGGGACAATCCAGACTTTATAGCACACTTGTGAGCTGTTAGAGCTCAAACAAGATCCTCAAATTCAAAAGAAAATAAATAATGTGGCTATAGTATTGTGTAGAGGGCCTACTGTATTATTTTAGCCAAACCTTTCCTAGGAAACATACCCTTTACTAGGAAACATACCCTTTGCTCTTGCTGGTTCTAACTTTGTCCCTCTTATACTCACAGGCCTATCTATCAACCTGGAACATTCTCATTAAAGCCTATAGGAAGAGTCCGTGAGTTCAACAATTAACTCCCCCTTGAAAGGGCCCTTTCTTAGTATTTCACTCTTCAATAACTACCAAGTAACTACCAAAGTTCCAGCTGATTCCTCATTCCCAAGTCAAACCTTGGAAAACAGAAGCACATCTAGGACCTCCACCATCCTGGGAAAGTCAATCACTAGGGGACTTAAAATACACAGTTCAGTTAAGGCCGCTCTATCCCTGTTATATCTTCCAACAGAGGGTTGAATGCACCTTGAGTATTTTTCTCCTACTCAGAACCTTTATCATAATTATCCAACTGTTCATCTGTGCTTACCTGGTGGTACCTGCAAGAAACCTTATAAATCTATTTATAGAGAGCTCCATTGTCATCCCCCTTGTTTAATTATTTCTAATGAGCTGTTTTTGCTGTTGTTGTTGTTGTTGCTGTTGTTGTTGCTGTTGTTGTTGTTGTTTATATTTCAAATAAGACGTCTGGTCCATGTCAGATCCTAGCCTCGGGGAAATGATATGTGCTTGGCCTCTTGGATCAATTTGGTGAAAGCGATCCATGACCATTACAATCTTTGTTCTAATAAATCTTTGTATTTGGATCATATGTCATAAACTATCCCTTAAACTCTATTCCTTTTCATTTACAGTCAATCTGTCTTCAGATGGTTCTGCACCCTTTTTACCCAACCTTCTATATGGACCAACCCTCTGGGCCTGAAAATTAGCAAGAATGGGCACTGTAAGTCTCTTCCCTCAAGGCCCTGTCTCAGCAGAAATTAGCCATAATGAGACAAAGCTGTAGTGCCCTAAATGATTTAAGAATCCCTAGTCTTGAAGAGGAAATGTTAAGCAAGTAGTTATATTTAACAGGCCTGAAGGATAAGGGGGGGGTGATATCCAAATTAAGCATGCCTTGGGAGTTAAGTAAAGAAACAAAGACATCAATGGATAATACATTTCATAATCACTTTTAGGACTCAGACCTAAAGTGATCACATACAGTACAATGACCTTTTAAGATTACATATTGTGCATTCTCCTTCCAATACCTGGCCACCTGGTTGTCTTGTTCCAAACAAGGCACATAACACTTTTAGTTGTCATAGCCTACAGCCCTATGACATCAAGGAAGGAAATGTTCTTTGAAGGCCCTCCTGCCTTGGGCTGGGACCTGGTTTAAATTAAGGGTTTACATTTCATTGGTGTGCCTAAATATGTACCTAAACTCACACTCTTCATGGCATAGCCCATCTTCTAACCTAAAGGTATAATTCTGTCTATATCTGCTTTATAATAAATTCTACTTATAGTTTTGCATAGTTGACTATGTGTCTTGACTGAATTCTTTCACAAAGGGCACAAAGATCTGAGGACCAGGAAAGTGAGAGACAAACTCCTCATTGCATCAGAAACCAGCTTCCCAGTGATAAATCCATTAACGAATATAGTACCCCATGATCGAATCTCCTTCCAAAAACATGAGACTTTGGGGGGACATTTCAGATTCAAACCATAACACTCATTACCCTTCAGGGGTCAACTCTTTTTCTTATTTCTTTAAAAGAAAAGTCAAACTTTCAAAACAATGTTTTGCAACTAAAGAGCTACTCACTTGGCTTCACCAGTAGTTTGTATGCTTATCTACAAATACATATAATTTCTGTGAAAAAAATATTAATGGGCAAAATGTTAAGGGGACTAAAGCTCAAGCCTATCAAAATAAATACACAAATTGTGACATATGGTCAATTGGTGCTTTTGAGATTCTCATGGCTTCAAATAAATCTTGGAACTTAAACATATCATCCACAATTGCTCCTAATTTTGATGAAGCCTTCTCGCCAACAAAATCACTCCTTCCTTCTCATCCTCAAACCTAAAAAGGATATGGGTTCTCACCACAAGGAGGTACCAGAATGCCCACGTTGCACATGAGGGGAAAAGAATGGTGGCACCTCTTTTCTACTGTGACCATTATTTACTAATGCTCTGTCTCATTGGCTGACTACAATACTAACTCAGAATATGTGGCTTCTAATCACACTGAACAGCCTTGTTCTTCCAGTTGCATTTCATGCCATCATCTCTCTTTTTGGAAAATGAAATAAAACGCTATGGTTTTTATCAAGATGTTTAGCAAAAGCTATCATTCTGGTTTCTTTTTAAACATCTATTGGGCTGTGTTAAACAGACTATTAAGTACTGCTTTTCCATTTCTGAACCTATATATGACTCCAGGACTATGTTGAATACTCACCTGCCCATCCATCTATCTGTCCTCTCAAACATGCCCTGAATATCTATGCCAGGGAAGATCCTTCTGGAACTGAAAATATAAGTGCTAATACGACATGATCTTTATCCCAAAGTGATTGTCTTACCTTAAATCAGAGTTTGTCTTCAGCAGGAGCAAGACCTTGTAGATCCACATATTTATAATCTGTGTAGTCTATTAATTTCTCTTTGGTGACTTTCTACCAAAATTTTAATTAAATCCATACTACATATCTGTGATGTGGGGTTTCTGTTATTTCCTTGCTTACTTACATATAAGCCATAATTTACAAAATACTTCCACTTATGGCATTTCATGTGAAGTTAACTGCAGCTTGTGAAGAAGATGTGACTTACAGATGAATGTTTTTCTCTGTAAGTCACTGCATTGATGCCTCTAGTTGTCAATTCCAGCATCTCCTTACCTCCTTCTTTGAGCTCTTACTTATTTACCAAATATTTACTGAGCATCAATTATATATGTGTTGTCCCACAAGAATATTCAATACTTACCAACTATGTCAATTTCTTCAGCTCTCACATTATTCAAAAGAAGTTGAGGTCCCTGAGTTTATAACTAATCACTTCTAAAATTTCTAACCAAGTACCATAATGTGGAGTCTGACTTTTAAAGTAAATACACATCTTAGTTCCAGAAAAGGGTGTTATGACTTGCATCTAGATGTCCTGTCAAAGCCTCATAGTCTCATAAGTAGGGCTTTTGGAGGTGGCTGGATACAGGGTAGGTGAATGTGGATTAAGGGTATGCCGTACTAAATTAGCCCACATTGATTTAGCATAATTCTGTATGTGGATACTGGGACAGCCCACCCTAGGTGTGGCTAGCACCACCCAAAAGGCCTTTTGCCTGGGTAGGACAAAAGGGAATGGGAAGCCAGCTGCTGCTTGCTGTCTCCTGCCTGCCTTCCCATGAACTGTTTCTCCTCTGGGATACTCCTCTACCATGCCAACCTGCCTTGAACACAACTGCCTATGAACTGAAACTTCTATAAACTGAGTCAAGATAAACCTTTCTTCCTTTAACTTGTGGATGTCTGGTATTTTGTCTCAAGAATGACAAAAATAACTAAGACAAGGGTCAAACATTTTCTCCATGCCTCATCAATTTTTACATTTTTTTTTTAGTTTGAATGGTAGTTTTCCTTCTGTGCCACATCTGGAGAGAAAAGTGAATCTAAGAAAAAAAGCAAGTAACAAAGGCAGTGTTTCTTTGGTAGTATTTAAAAAACATAGTTTGGTGAGAAACTGGAGGCACTGGGACTAATGGCAAGTGGAGATGGGAGGCTTTGAAATACAGATGACTCTACCAAAATCTAGTTTATGTATCTCCTCAACATCCCAGAGATATAGTTCTATAATTCTTGCCACTTCTTAATCAAAGCCATTGTCCTCTCATGTCACATTTGCTGTTTGTTGAGCTACTTTAAACCGTAGTTCAGAAAGACGACCTTTAAGATAGGAAAGATGTAAAATTAAAAGCAGATGCTTCAGTGTACTGGGGTCATGTCTGGGTCTGGAAATGGAAACAGGGACAGCAGGTTTTTATATTCTTTTGAGCAAATCCCAGGACATTCTTTAAAATGAAACATTTCAAAAAATATAAACATTTCCATTAGTCAAAGGATACCAAACCAAGATTTGTCAACTCGGTGACTGTGAGAACTTCTCCAAGTGGAAATATTTACAAGAAGACTGAGGCAATCATTGTTACTAAGACCTTTGGTGAGACATGTGAACTCTTTTTTCTTCTTTTCCAGATTATGATGTGGCAAGGTAAAGAAAACAAGAACAGAATTACAAGGAACAAGAGCAGAGAGGAAAAGATAGGAAGGGTGAAAGAAATGAGCAGGAAACATGAAAAGTATGAAAGTATTGCATTCAAATGGGCATATATTTAAATTCTGGGTAAAAAGTATACCCAGATATTCTAGACATTTTTAAATTGAATATTAATTGAACTATCTTTATAATTCTAAAAGGCATGAATACCAAAGTGAAGGTGCCTGAAATTCTCTTGAGTGCACTGTGAGACTTAATCCTGGATACATATCAGAATCATTTGTAGAGTTTAAAGTAAAGTTCAGTCTCCAGGCCTCAACTCAAAAACTTTGTTTCAGGTCAGTATTGGGTGGGGCTTAGAACTTTGGTGAGACGTGTGCATCCATTTTTTAAAAAACTGGTTATATTTCTCTATAAAGCCAAAATATGCCCTATGAGAAGCCATGGAAACACAATAAACCCTTCATCTAGAATATGCTGCAGATTTTAGCCAGTCCTTTATGAATGTAAATAGTATTTGTAACTTAATGAATTCTACTTCAACTGTGTGGAGAAGCCCACTCCTGAGAAAAGAGTGGTGACCACAGCATGTGATAGTCTCAGGAGTGTTGAGGGTAACATTATGTAATTTTCCATTTTTCTTCAGTTTACTTGGTTGCCTCCATCTACACAAGCATTGATTAGCATCTGGTGAGTTGCTTCACTTTGTTCAACAGAGAATTAAAGATATAGAGGAGACTGACTCAGCAATCAAGGCCATGGTACCAAATTCCGATACAAAAACCCCCATTGTACACCGATGCTTCTATAGTGCGCTTCTCATTCAAGATTATTTAAATACTCATCACTTCCACCATTCCAGAGGAAAAACAGCTATGAGAAGTGGTCTTTGAAAAACTCAAAAGAGCTTATAATACATTTGTTTTTAAATGTGCAACAGAAGACTTGCTCCAAATTAATTTTCAAATGAAATGCCAGAAACTTGGGGAAATGTACTTAGTGGGCCAAGAAAAAAAACAAAACAAAACAAAACAAAAAGCAGTGGATGGTGATGTGAGTCTTGCTTCTCTTTCATCAGGTTTCACTTAGCTAAGGTCAGGCATGCAATTGCAGATAAACAAACAAAGGAACTTACATTTAAACATGGTACATTACTAAGGGCTTCTCGGCAGAAGGCAGGGCGGCCATCACCAGGCCTTGCTACCTCATGGCAGAACCAGCTGCTCCTCATCGCTTGGGGAGTAAGTTGTGAAGAACACTGGTGACTTATAATTAAAGTGGAGAGATTCCATTCAGATGTGATCATAAAGGGAAATGACAGAGACACAAAAGAAATGAAGAAATTAAAAAAAAAAAAAGTAAATACACTAAAACCCTTAAAGGCCTGGAGTGACCCTAGATTATAAGAAAAACATCCTGGCCTTTAAATAATTATCCTTTTGATTAGAAAGGCGCATCACTGGCAGTTGTGAGAAAAGGTCATGTTAGCAAGAAAATAACATAGTCATTTTAAGACCTTAGCAATATAGACAGGCTAGTGAGAAAGAAAGGGTGGTTCTAGTTAGCTAATCACTTAACTGCTTTAGTACTGGGGGCTTTGTAGGAGTCTCAGCACTGAGATCTTCAGATAGTTTCAACAAATAACTTTAAAGATCTCTCTATCTCTCCCCCTCCCTGCTTCTCTCTCCTTCTCTCTTTTTCCCTGTTCCTCCCCTCTCTCACTCTCCCAAAGAAGAAAGAGTCGATGTCTCTGTACTACACTCTAGACATCTAAATAGAAATATGACCTCATGAAAAAGATAGTTATCATAAAAATAATTCTCTATATATTTCTGAACCTGGAAGGAAATTTTAAAAAACAGTAGTGTCACCCTATGAACATTGTAATTTCAGCAAAGATGCCACTTAAAACATTGCATGAGCCATGAAATGAATTTGACTAGAATTGGTAAAGTGTGAGTTTAAGGTAAAAGAAGGCCCTAAAGTGCAAAAAGGGAGAAACAATGATGCATCCAAGATATTTACATTTATTTGCTTGCCAAAGTTACAAGACCATTGGCCTCCTAGAGGTAACAGACTGATCTGGAAGCTTCTGGCTTCGGTTTTTATATTCTCAGACCTAAGTCACTGTTCTTAAGTTGACTTGTACAACTGGGAGTTATGTCTGCATCATAAATACTTCTTGCATTGGAATATATTGAAGACTAAAACAATGCTTTCTGTGTATGTATGCTAATTAAAGACCAAAACTTTTTAAAAGCCAGATTCCATCAATAACAAAATGTCCATGAGTCTTGTCTTCAGAAGCAGCATGAAACAGTGGGAAAAAATGAACTTTGGAGCTAGAGAGACCCCCATTTCAGACCCTACTCCACCACAGACACGTGACTTTGAAAACGATAGTGTTGACATTTCCTGAGAATTTACTACTTGTCAGGCATCGTTCTGAGCTCTTGACATGTTAAGCCAGGTGGTCCACATAACAGCTCTGTGAATTAAATAATACTAGTGATACATATGTTGAAACAAATACACAAAGGCCATGAGCCTATTAGAGAAGAAGTCACTATTTGGACCCAGGATGCTGGCTCCCCTCCACATGCTCTTATCCTCTGTGCCAGTGATGGTGATGATGGCGAACCCTTTAGAGCTTTCAGTGGTAACAAACATCCAGCTGTGGCACGTGTGCCATAGCTTCACCACCACTGCCCTATGTTGCATGATTCTTCAGCATTACTTAATTTCTCTGTCTGAGCCTCAGTTTTGTTCACTAATTTGTGAGGATGGAAGGATTGCAGTGAAGATTGAACAATATATATAATGGCCTTAATGTTTAAATAATACTATCCCTTTTTTTGAGACAGGGTCCCATTAAGTCACTAATTTGCCAGTCTATACTCCTGCCTCAGCCTCTCAGATGAGATTCTAGGCACAAACCATCATGCCCAAACTTAGGTAATATTAGTCTTAAGGAGACTTCTAACTCCAGTTATGATGAAGTAATGCAGAGCACACTTATCTTCCTACTTTTATTATCATTTTGTTTTATATTTGCTGTGTAGTCTAAACTGTCCTTGAACTCACTATGTAGCCTAGATTCGCCTCAAATTTTCAGTGACCTGCCTCAGCCTCCCAAGCACTGGGATTACAGGTGAGTGCCACCACACCCCCACTTCTACCTTAAACAATTAGCAAACTAGAAAAGCACAGGGGCAACAGTGCTCCTCAAGTATTTGCCAACTGACAGCCCAGAAATGAAATACAATGAGCCCTATGATTGCTCAGTTTACTACCTGGAAATTCAATAAGCTTCAAGCAAAACAAAACAAAACAAAACAAAAATCTGTAGAACCAATGGTAATCCTCAAGTAAGGACACAGAGTTTGCAACTCAAGGAGGCTAAAGCAGCTGGAATTAGTGGGGACAGAACACGGAAGAGTTGCACAGATAAATACCTCCACAGATCTGAAGGTCTTTCCTCAAGTTTTGGGGTCAAGAATGGTTTTATTCCAACAACACTGTGTAGAAAGAAATCCTAACACATGGGAAATTGGATTGAGCCCTCAGTGTAGTACTGACTTAGAAATGAGAATAAGTTAGTCTTAGACTAATGTCTGAATTTGGATGTGCCATAAAAAGACTTTAAAAGCAACACTAAAAAACAAATCAATATGTTTTCAAATAATTTACCTGTAACCCAGGATAAAGCTAAACATTATTTAAAGGATAAAACAAAGTTTACTACCCAAGTACAGAAAACTCACAATGTAAGCCTCCTGTCAAAAATGATCAGAGTGAAAAGAAGTAGGAAACTGTGGCTCATTTTTAAATGGAAAATATCAATCAATAGCAACAGACCCAGAAATGAAAAGATGACAGACATAGTAGACAAGGACATTAAAAGTAACAATAAATATACCCAATATGTTCAAGAAAGATAGAAGAAAAGAGCATAAGCACAATGAGGAGAAAAGTGGAAGATACAAAGCAGACTCAAATCAAATAATATCTGACATGAAATGTAATTGGGTGAGAATGACAATAGTTTAGACACTGCAGGCAAATAAATCAGTAAATCTGAAGAAAAATAATAGAAAATATACAAAGTAAAACACAGAGGAAAAAAAGGGCTAGCAGATACACAGAGCATATGTGATCTGTGGGAAATTATCCTGTTTTAATTTAGTAGAAAGTGGAGGAAATTTTTTGAAAAAAAATTGGCAAAAATATTACAAATTTAATGAAAAGTATAAACCTATGGTTTCATGAAACTCAACACACCCTGTTATGGGTATGGTCCTGTGTCCCCCACCAAAGCCTCATGTAATCATGGACAGGGGTGAGTCTGGCATTCATGATTGGTCTGTTGTCTGGTACTGGGATTGGTGATGTGAGTTTTGCACCCAACCAGAGGTGGAACCGACATACAGTGTAAGGGTGGGAGGAAGGTGTGTCTTCACTCTCTCTCTCTCTGTCTTGCTGGTTCATGCTTGCTGTTGTGGAGGCCATGAATAGTGGCCCTGCTACACCACACTGCCTTGGAGCCAACTGAGTATGGACTGAAACCCTGAGAACTGTAAGAAATATACCTTTTCTTCCCTAATTTTGGGTGTCAGGTATTCTGTGTCAGCAATGAGTGAAAAGTAACTAAAACACAGGGTATCCAGCAACTACAGAAAAGTAACCAAGACACACCCCCAGAAAAATAAACACCAAAAAAAAAATCAATCCAAGTCAAACATATTCAAATTGCTCAAAGCTTATAATAAAGAGAAAATCTTAAAAACATTGGGGGATAAAAACTTTACACATAAAAACACTGACAGTAAGAACAACAGCACACTTTCTGTGAGAAATGATGCAAGCAGGAAGACATTGAAGTGACATCTTCAAATCACTAAAAGAAAAACACTATCAACCAAGAATCCTATGCCCAGCAAAAATGTGTATCAAAAATAAAGATGAATTAAGCACTTTTTCAGACAAAAAAAGATCTCAGGGATTTTATTATCATTCACTTTTCAGGCAAAAGGAAAAGGATGTCATGTGAAAGTGTGAATTAACACAAAAATTTAAAGAACAATAGAAATGGTAAATATAGGAACAAGCATTAAAAACTATTTTTCACTTTCAAGAACTGTTTGAAAGATAACTGTTGTTGTGAATAAATTATGAGCAATATTTTATGAATTTAATAATGTTTATAAGTAAAATGTATAACAACAATAATAAAAGGGCATATGTATGTAGTGGTATTATATCATTTGAAGAAGAATACAAATTCAAGTTGTACATTGTAGGCACTAGGAACAACCACTTTTTAAAACAGGAAAGCTATAAGTCAATAGTGGAGATATAAAAAAATTGTAAGACATTTAATCAATACAATAAAAGTAGGAAAAGAAGCAAAGGATAGAAAACATATAAACTGTCTTACAGACTATCCTGAAGGAAACAAACTGAAAGATGATACATGTAAATCTGGTTGCACTGATAATTATATTAATTTTAAGTGGCCATAACACCATCATTGAAAAAAAACATTTGATTGACCAAAATTCAGTACTTTCATAATAAAGAATATATGAATAGCATAATTATAAAATATATAAGTTCTAGCAACATGCTGCTCATACTTTAAAGCAAAGATACCACAAGGCATTACATTTATAGACCTCTCCAGAAGTTAGAATGTACAAATGGAAACTAGCCCACACACCCGTTAAAGTTGAGAGGATGAACAAGTTCCTCACAGCGACCAAGTTCCGGGGGATGAAATTGTGAAAAAGGAAGGTGAACTAGAGAAAAGGAAAGCAGGAGCCTGTAACTGCAGATGTCTAAGCTTCACTATAAATGATTCAGTAGATCTGCGTTGTGCCTGGAAGTCTGCATCTTAGCAAGTACCTACGGGTACTTAGATGGAATCGTCCCTGAATCATCTGCGAAACATAGGTGGAGTAGTTGAGACAGTGGAACCATAAGTCTATGGCCAGACTGCTAGGTTCAAATCTCAAATCCATGAAAATTACCTAACACAAGTCACTTAACTTAAGTTTAATGAAAAGAAAATGGTGGCATTTGTATTCTTTGAGTTACTTCACTTAAATACTTAGTGCCAAGTACACAGTCACATTAATGTTAACTATTGCTGTTACTCACATAGTTCTGAGTAATTCAGATTTTTATATTACTCATTAGTGTTTTAGTCAGTAGCTTTCTAAGGCATATCAGAGGTTGAAACCATAGCAAAAATCAGTAACAATGATATTGGTATTTCTTCAATATTTTGTTCGTTGTAGATATTTGTATTTACTTTCATTGTAAAATATTACCAAATACTGAGGTGCAATGGTGCATACCTATTATTCTAGCACTCTGAGGAAGGAAGACCACAAGTTCAAATCCAGTCAGACAACTCAGTAACTTAGTAAGACCCTGTCACAAAATAAAAGTAAAAAGGGCTGAGATGTAACTTAGTGCTCCCTGGGTTCAATTGCTAGCACTGGAATATTTTTCACTTTAGGGTGTTTTTTGTTTTAGTTTTAGTTTTTATTACTGTTGCTTGAGTTTAGTGCCTCATTCATTTCACCCTAGATGCAGCTCTGTGTAAGTGACGCTGAAGAAGCATATTTCCTTGTTGACATAGCTGTCACTAAACACTGAAGAGACACAGATGTGGCCCAATGCAATAAAAGAACAGGAGATACAAGATTAAGAGTGAGGCACTTTTCTCACTATTGAAGTCATTCTCTTTATTTGGTTTCAAATATGGAGCTCTCTTAAGAGCACTGCAATTTACTAAAAAATTATTTGCGTAACTTTTTATAAAAATATTTAACCTGCAAAATGACTTCAAATGAGAATAGTATGGTAACTCCTGTCATGCTCAGTTTATGACAGGTTTTTTGTTTTAAGCATTCCGCACATGTCAAGTGACCTGCTTTTCTCAACAGTCCTATGAAATAAGTACAATTCTATCCTCATGCTGTAGATAAGAAATAGTGGTCTTCAGAAGTCTTATGACATTCTTAAAATCATGCAACTGAAAAGTAGGAACGCTAGACTATAGAATGAGGTCTTTGTTCTGAGGTTTCACTCAACAACCATATTGCATGGCCTCTCACTTCACACTGAGAAAACAGACCTAGGACCAAGGACTTCCATAGACAGAGAAAACATTTGGGGTCTTTGATCTCCTGTGTGTTTTTGTTATTGTTTTTTTTTTTGTTTTTTGTTTCACTTGTTCCTAGAGTTAAAACAATGCTTCTATATTGACTATTACCACAGGAAGGAGCTGTAACTACATAAACAGTTCATTCTACTTACTAAACATTCGGGACTATAAATCAATGGTCTTAGTGATTTATAATGAAATTGTCTGTTGATTGGCTGAGACACCCAATACACACACGCGCGCGCACGCGCATGCACACACACAGCCTTGGAAGTCACATGGGATTCATTTCACTCATCACGAGAGATTTGTGTAGAAAGCAAGGATGCTTGACTGACTTAGGCATTGGTCTCCTTTTTGACATCATGATATCTTTGCAGTCATAAAGGTCTTTGACAGCATGTCAATTTGGAAAATGGTCTCTGTTGAAAGCTTGATGAGTACATCTTATTTTTAATGCTAACTAATTCCAGCTCACAGATAATCCTCTTCAAGTGATGTTTACATAAGATTCAGAAAGAAATGATGGGATAAAAATAGTTACTATGAAATTCTCCGCAGGCTATAAACAGTTTTAACTTTTGGCAAAAGGACATTATTATTTACATACTCAGACAAATATAGGTCACATTCCTCTCAAATTATTACTGCTGCTCTGCAAGGAACTGACATACACAGTGGGAAAATATACCAATTGAGCCCCGTAGTTAAATTCTACCAATCTTCTTCAGAATCCCTGTTTATTAGGCTTCAGTATCATTAAGATGTGTCAGTAATAATGCAGTTTGAGGTTTTTTCCTAAAAAAAAAATGCAGTCAAAGTGATGCATTTCTCATGTAGATAATGTCTTAACTCCAGAATCACAGGATTCAAATTCTTCACTGTCCAAATATCTATACAGTCCAATAACATCAACTAATGACAAAATCCTAATGGAGAATGAGGTGGCAGAGTTTGTAACTGAAGTAAAGTGCACACTGGTTTAACTTGAAAATGGTTATTTTTCTGTCAAATTCTCATGGAAAGAACAAAATCTCAGTTCAACATTTTTAGGCCAAATGAAGCACCATGTTTATAAATAAAACTTTTGGTTCTTTTCCTCTCTAAGCAGTAAATTCTTTGTAACCTCTGGCATTTGCAATATGAACATGTGTCTGACTGAGTTGCATAACAAAGACACTCTATTATGGAAAAAGAAGCACTTGTGCACTAACCCACATCCCCAAACATTCCTAAAATATAGGTGTCCTATGGGGTCTGTGGTAAGTAAAGTAGCAATTCTTCAAAAATCTTCACAGTCTCATCCCTAGATATTGTCAATATGTTACCTTATGTGGCAGAGGTGACTTTTCAGATGTGATTCACATTTATGGACTTCAGATGGTAAGAGGAGACTGGATTATTCAAATAGACCCAATCTCATCACATTGTATTTAAAACAGAAAAAACTTTACCGTCCAAGATGAGCCAGGGAAGATAGCACTAGAGTTGAATGCTCTAACCCATGCAATGTTTTTGACATTAAACACAAAAGAAGGGACCATAAGCTAAGGGATAGAGAATGCTCCCTGGAAATTGCAAAAACAGAAGCAAAAACAAAAACAAAAACAAACAAAAAACAAACAAACAAACAAACAAACAAAAACAATAAACTTCCCTAAAGCCTCCAGAAAGGAATACAGTAACCCTACCAACACCCTGATTTCATTCCAGTAACATCTGTGACAAATTTTCAACCTACAAGGATGTAAAATAATGCATCGGTGTTGTATTAAATTAACAAATTTGTTACAGCATAGATAGGAAACTAATACAAGACATTTTCCAATTAGTAGGTAGCTCAGTTTCAGAGGGTGATTATTCCACTTTTACAACAATTTTTAGCGTTTATTCCTGACAAATAACATACACAAGCTTCTCCTTATAGAGACGCATAAACGCTATTAGAACATAAAGAGTTCATTCATCTTCTCTTTACCAGGAAATAAACTCGAAGATATTCTTAGGTACTAAAACTAAAACCACTTAAGTACAGCCCTCAAGCATCAACAATTTCACATGTCTCAAAGATAAAAGAGCCCCCAGAATTTCATAATTAGCAACTTCTGATTTCTCTGAAATCTTGGGTTCACCATCAGGTTATTTAGAAAGGAGGTTTAGTGTGGGAGGACAGATAAATGACCCCCAGGTAGTTTCCATAAAGTCCTGGCATTTCATACACACCTAGAAGATCAATATCATGTATTCCTTCCTTAAACAAATATTGTGTGTCTATAGTGTTCTGTACATTGGGTTAGGTGCTAGGGACACAAGGATGAACATGACGGTTCTTCTCTGCAGAAACTAGAACATGTCAAGTTCCCACAGAACAATCAAAGTTTATAGACTGATGAATCCCTGCTGGAAACTGTTGGGACATAACAACTGTTAAGACTGACTTCACCTTTGATATGGTTTCGGTATGATTTGTCCCCGCCAAAACTTGTGAAATCTGGTGGATAGTGCAGTAGTTTTAGCAGATGGGAGCCGCTTTCAAACCTCCAACCTCTCGCTTATGAGACTAGGTTAACTTTCATGATGAATGAATTAGTGCTCACAAGAGTGCATTGTTATGAAACATTTCCTCCTCTTTTTCCTGCCCTCTCTTCCATAGGTACCTGCTTCCCTTTTGCCTTCCACCACAAACTGAAGCAATATGAGGCCTTCACCAGCTCCTGGACTGCCAAAGCCATGAGCCAAAATAATCGTCCATCATTTATAAACACCCAATTTCAGGTCATGGAAAGAGAAAATAGTCTATGACTAACTTCCTGGCTACTTATACCTTTGCATCTGAAGCCATTCCTGACCAGCATGAGTAGAATCACAAATTTCCTACAATTATTTTCTGTTTTTCACTCAACAAAATGACTGTGTGCAAACTCTGGGAAATTTGCTTCTCTCTGTAGTTTGCATATATTCATATGTACTCTTTTCTGTGGTATTCCTAGGTTGGAGTGCCTGGGACTATTCTCCACATTACTTATACTGTATTTCCTCTTATAATAATCATTTAAATTTTCTATAAGCTTTGTTAGAATTTCTCAAATATAGCTGAAAATAGTCAAAAGAATAAATTTCATCTATGTGTTTTCAAGGTTTTTCCATATTTGTTATAAATGGTGAAAGTTAAACGTGGTTGTACTCTTGTTTAAATGATGTGACTATTCCTACAAAGTTCAAACTTCAGATTTTTTCCCCCAAACTCATTCAACTACAAAAACACCAAAGCAGTAGTGCAAGGTATACTTCTAAGTGATATTTGTATACCACTACCTATACCTCCTGAGTAATCAATAACTCAACTGCCACAAACCATGCTGTTTTGATGGAGGACCAAGCAGACCATGGGTCATGATAAACAAAGAAATTCTCTAATGTGTACTAGGTCAATCAGACTCTCATTTGCCAAAAAATTTCTTTGAGATTTATAACGTAAAACTTTGTCCTTCAGTTTGTGATGAGTTTCCCTTCTCACTATGTTCCTTTGTCAAAGTGAAATGTGGAAAGAAAGAACGAATAAAACAAGCAGACTCAGATTATGTCATCTTAAAAAATGCAACACAAAGACAAGAAAGAGTGGAGGATAAAAAAGAATTGAGAATTTGAAAGCTGACATAACAAGATGAAATGATCTAATATAAATACTATTAAAGTTAAAGAAGGAAAGGAGAGAAAATAGAGCATTACAAACCTAAAAAGGAAGATAGCTAATAATTTTCTACAAGCGATGACAAACATCTAACAACAGATTTAATAAGCACAAAGTTTCACTCAGGAAAAATATGAAGAGATGCACCAAGATGTATCATATTAAAATAAATGAAACATTATACCAGAAGAATATCTTGAAGGTAACCACAGACAAAATGAATATACATATAGAAAAACAAATGTAAGACTACTAACAGACATTTAGTTAGAAATTATATAAACTCAAAGACATTAGAGTTACATCATTAAAAGCCTAAGAAAAACAAAAACAACAAAATGGGAACCCAGAATTCCAAACACAGAAAAACTATCTCTTAATAAAGACTGGAAATTAAAGTCTTTTTTATAGAATTTAAAACTGAAATAATTGTCAGTAAATGCACACACAAAACATACGAATGGAAAATTTTCCATCAAAAGGCATATGATAACAATTTGAAAATCAGACTTACAGAAAAGAATTAAAAGCATGAGAAATAATTATTTTAAAAGGTACTATATATTAAAGACACATTTTAATTGCTTTAAAATATAATTGTTTTAAGCAAAGATATTTCTATATAGGATTAATAACATCTAGATATAAAAGATAAAAAAATCACAAGTGAAAAAATACAATTTATCCTTTATAAAACATAAATTGTATGAAAAAAGAAATGTAGGTATAATATTTGAAACATTTTTGCACTCTACTTGGAATACTATATTATCATTTCAATTTAGGCTGCTGTAAGTTAAAGTTCATATTTATATGATTTATTTTTGAAACAATAGAGCAATATTGAAAAATTTTAAAGAGCTACAACTAATAAGCTTAGAGTGGAGATAAAATTGAATCAAAATAAAGTATTAAAAGAGAAAAAGCTAAGTATATGGAACAAATAAAATATAACAATGTTAGTTTAATCCAAGCATTTCAATAATTAAATACATATGGTCTAAATGGTGCAATTAAAATGCAATGACTACATTGGATATTTTTAAAAAAGAAAGATCTAATTATAGTCTAAAGTCTCCTGTTTATCCAGAAAGATATAAATAAACTATAGAAGGTAGAAAAATATATGAGATATGGCCAAAAGTACAGTGAATATTAAAACTTTTTAAAATTCATTACTATAAAATATACATTGCCATAATTTCCTTTCTCTTTACCTCAAATAGACTCATTTTATCACTCTTGCCACTTTCTGGAGCAGTACTAGAAGCCCTATTTCATGGGAATCTTCACAAAGTGTGATAAAAATAACAGCGAATGTTGCTGTCAAGGTTCATCCAACAGAAATTCAGACTCATAAAAGGATTACAGTGTGTCCTTATCCATCTTCTTCACTGGATCTGGCACTGTGCAACTTGTGGTGCTTTCCCAAACTCAGAATGACCATGAAAGGAAAATGTTTTGAATTGATTCTGGACATCAAGACAGCCATGACAGCACATGAGACAGGAGTTGGTCCAGAACTGCTTCAGAAAGTGGCAAGAACAAAGGACTAAGCGTGTTGTAAGTAAAAATCAGTATTTTGAGGGGCATCAATGGCAATGTGTTGTTTAGTATATTTTTAAAATTTTAAACATTCACAGTATTTTTATCCACCATGTATATGCAGACACTAATCAAAAGACAAGGTGACAATAATAATAATATCAAAAATTGTAATTCAGCAGAAGAAATATTTAGGTATATAAAGGATCATGTCATAATTCATAACAACCGTAAATGGAATTGTACCCATTAGCAGATCAGAGCACTAGAAAAGAAAAACTAAAAGAACTTCTAAAACAATGTAAAGACATAATTTTAATTAGCTATTTCCACATTCTTCTCTGTAATAGAAGCAAACAGACCATAAAAACAACATGTGAATGACACTGCCAACAACTTGACCAATTTGCCATTTGTAGAATCTTTCATACAACAAGACTATGCATTATGTTCTAGTCACATGGAACAATCACCCTGATAAACTTCTGTGATTTAATAATAAATTTTAAAAATTAACATTATACAAAATATAATTTCTAAACATAATGAAATTAACCTGTACCAAACTTCTGTAATATTTTTAAATAGTAATTTAAATAAAATTAGTCTCTCAAATTCATCTTTCTCCTCAAACTTGAATCTATTCTGGGGTTTCTACCCTAGAAGTTATTCTCATCTTCTCATTCTCCAAGGCATTAAATTTCTATTCTTTTCCATGACCTCCCAACCCCATTCTCCAAACATTGTCACAAATCACTGATTCTACCTCAGAAAAGTCTCTTTTCCACAATCATACTAAGATCCCAGTTCAGACTTTCCTTATGCCTCACAATGGCTATTCTGTTAGCTTTCCAAACCATCTTCCTCCTTTTATTCACTCCTTCTACCTAATACATGTTTCTCAACAAGAGTACTCTTCCCAAAATAAGGTTTCCAATGAACTATATGCAATGTATTGTTAGTCCATTTAGAGGAACAATCAAAAACAATTCCACAGCCAAAATTAATTGGAAGCCAGCATGTTATATTCATCACTTTACACTTTGCCATGCATATTGTCATATTGAAGGCCATTTGTACTGTGAAATAAAAAATTCTTTGACTTTGCCCAACATAACATGCCTCAATTTTTAAAAAAAATTAAGTTGTTGATTTTTCCACATAATGTCTACCAATTTCCAAAGACTAAGTGTTTAAAGGACTGTCCTTTGGCGAATACTTTCATAAATTGTTAACATGACTTCACTTTTCCTTCCTTTAAAAATTTGATGGTTCAGGAATGGCTATGAAATGACACACAATTTCAGTGGCCTAGATGCAAAGTCTTTTACTGTCTGGCTTCAGCCTGCCTTTGAAGCTGAGTCTTCATAACATTCCTCATCCCTAGACCTTCTAATGCTTTATGCCTCTGCCATTCTAGAGTAGTGTCCACAACACAAAAATGCTTTGTACGTTCCTACTTCTTGGCCTTTCCTCTGTCTTCATTTGCAATTCCACATACATTTCAAAACCCAACCCGAATACAGCATCATCTGTGATGAGATGCCATTCACTTATTCTAAAAAGCTTAATTCAATATCTAATATATATCAAGCATTGAGATCTATTCCAAGACTTCAGGTCATAATAATTTGTCTTTCCACAATAATCTAGTAGTTAATTTTACCTATGTTACTTATGCTATATTTTTGCTTACATTACATATGTATAAATACATAATACACAAATACCCATACACAAATATGGGGGGAGAGGGATAGAGAGACAGAGAGAGAGAGAGAGAGAGAGAGAGAGAGAGAGAGAGAGAGAGAGAGAGAGAGATACTACTTGCTCTTTCTCTGGAGAATTCTGACTAATACAGGATGAGGCACATAGCAAACATCTGTTGAGTGAATTAATTTTATTTATCACTAGTTGTTTACAGTTCCAATCACACTATTAGATTTATGCTCTATGAAGGAGCTATAATTTGTCAATTTTTCTAGTTGTTCGGTGCCTAACATTACTATTCATTCTTTCATTCAGTAACTCATTTGACATATATTTGTTGATTTCTCCCCTAAAATTCTGAAATCACACCTTGGTTCTGTCTGTGCTATACACACTCCTCATACTTTTCTGCCTCTCTACCTTCACTCTATGTCCCCTCCCTTGAAAAAAAAAAAAAACCTCACTCATTTAATTTCATTTATTCTTCAAAATCCAGCTCAAATATAACATCTTCTTTGAATAAAAAGCCATTCATCTATTCAGCAAACACTAATTAAATGTCTACTATGTACCAAGCACTGAGTTATGTTTGTTGAATAAACACACGAGCTCCCAAAAAGAAAGAGTTACATAAAGAGAAAGTTGGCATGATTATGAGAAACATATTCATTAAAGTTCAACCGGCTAAAAAGTCTATATGTTAATAGCATCACAAACACTGAAAAAAAGCGTGGACCAACTGCGTGGGATCGCTTTAGTCGTCTCTAAAATGTACTTGTCAGTCAGCCAAAAGACCACAGCCCTGGAGCGTTTAGTAGAGGAAAACATCATATTCTTATGAAATCAAAAGGTTAAATAGATGTAGGCGATAAGCATATAAATCTGAACATACATACAGCAGGTTGGAGTAATAAAGAGGGAAAATGGCAAAAGGTTTTCCAAGGAACATCATTTTTACACCTCTTCCATATTTTCATCATCTATCCATGGAGATTAGTCCAGGTTAAGTGTCAGCACTAGCAAGCTACAGCTTTATGTATGAGGTGAAAAGCAGTCTTCTTGGCTTCGGCCTTGCACTGAAATGATTTGTGACGCTAAGAGAGATTGACAGACTGTAAAGGTCACTTGTGCAGTCAGCCTTCGGTACCTCATCTTGCTTCCAAGGCATAAGAAACCTCCTTTGTGGATGCTTTCCGAGAATACGTCCATATGCTGTGGATGCTCCAGCGACTGAAAGGTCATTTTGGACCTGAATGCCTCTTGGTCATGTGTGGCTGCCCCTGGGCTCCCCTTACTTGCGTATTATTGCATTTAAAGCCACGAGCAGGTAAGTTTCCATCTCTTGTGCAGCTTGTCAGCCTGGATTGGAATCATAAATTATATTTTTCTATTTTACAGTCAGAAAAACCTCTTCTTCAATGATAATAAAATCAGTGGACCAGACTCTGCCCTTCGTTATTAATGTATGAATCCTGCTGAACTCAGCAGAATTTAAGGGCATGCAACTTTGGGCAGAGTGTGTTCCAACTTTTTTTTTTCCCCCTGCTGGATTTTTATTACCTGACATCTTTCTGATTCCTCTGGATTGCACAATAAGGGAAGGGTGGCCCAGTTTGAGTAAAATAAAAAATGACCCAAACCGCTGACCTAAATCCTGCCTTTGAAATTTAAAATTACATTTACTAGGAAGGAAAATAGTTTTTTGAGTGTGGGTGGTTTTCTTTTTCAAAAACCATTTTCAAATGTTGACCTCCTGAATGTTATCATACCAGTTTGGATTGGAAAACAGAAGGATGGGTAAACATTTTTTTTAAGCTTGGTGGGGGGAGGTTTTCTGAATTCATTATCTAAAAAGAAGAAGGAAATACCAAGCACTTTTTTTTCCAAAATATTTCCTGAACATATTGCCAGATTTGACTCTAAAAGTCAATTGTCCACTTTTATGAAATATCAAAGCTTTTTCCTACATTCTTTCAAAGGTGAAATCAAGCAGTAAAGAAATAGAGAGTAGGATTTGCTAGGGATTATGGACAGAGATGAAAAATTTTCCCCCCTTCAACAACTTTAGGGGATATGCATATAGTTGTCACCCAGAACAATCTCCAGGAAAAGGGCAGTCCAATGAATGTTCAGACTATAAACCATCCCCTCACAGCTTTTCAGTTGTAATTGAGGTGACTACTTGTCAGTCTTTCTGTTAAGATCCCACCTTTAGAAGCACTCTGTAATTTATTTGGAATATGAGACTTTAGTACATCATAACCCTACACCCAATTATTTATCAACCCCCATCTGAAATTAGAGCCCTGACCAACTGAATCATGAGAGAGGTAGATTTTAATAAGAATGAGGAAAAAGAAGGAAGGAAAACTTGGATCTACAGTAATAGAAGTGTTAGTCACTAGGTATTTGCAAAGCCCTTACCAATCTGTACATTCCATTAATACTTAATGCTTATCCTAATGTGTTGTCAAACTTTGTGTATATAACTAGTGTCTGACCTTAACCGATCTTGAAGTTGGAAACTTTGCTTCATATTTGTTTCTCTGGCACCAGGCACAGGGTCTAATAACATGAAAAGAAGTATAACACAATACTTTGGATTAAGTTCCGGGCTTGAGTTCAAATTCTGCCATTTACAAGATATATGACTTTGAGTAAGACACTATACCTCATCTCAAATTTCATCTGCAAAATAGGGATCGAAGTTTCTTCCTGCAAATGTTCTTTTGATGATCAAGTAAGATATGCTTTTAAATGCCTTTCACAGTGCTTAGCACAGAGTATGTGCTTACTAAACACTATTATTATTATCATACATTCAAAAGTTTTGTTGAATAAATCAGTCAGTCAGTCAACTAAGAATTAGCAAGGAAGAAGCAAGAGCATCTGATTGTTTGGTGTATTTGAAGATATTTTAAAGGGTTGGAGTTGGTTGTATCTAAAGAATGCATGAAACAAATAACCTCAACTTTTCTATGTTCTCACCACGTTTCCAAAAACTCACTGCAATTGGTGAGGGAGGCACCTAAATTGAACAGAAGTCTCAAAACAGCACAAAAGTAGTAATAATTTGGAAAGCAATTACTACTACAGAATTACAGTGTTTCGCTATGTCAGCACCATGCACTGGCGACTTTAAGCCTCTGTTGCTGATTAAGTAGAATGTGCATGTTCTCTGTGAAAGTCTTCAGACCCAAGAAACCATAATTCCAACAGACATGTACTCTTTGTTTCATGCTGACCTAGTGCTCAAGGCCAAGGAGCTCTAACCTCATTCTCGTCACAAAAGCTAACATGTTCTGAGAACTTATCATGCCCTTAGCACATTTCTAAGTACTTTTACTTGAACCAGTTTGTTTAATCTTCAGAACTCTGTAATGTAAGTACTACCTGTATGGAAATTACCACTATCGTTGTCTTTTACAGATGAGGAAACTGAAGAAAAATGAAGTCAAACAACTTGAACAACCTCACAGAGGTACTGAGATCTACATCAGCTATTCAAACCCAGACATACAGACCATGGAGTTCTTAACCACTACATTAAATGTCCCTTCAGACATGCCTGCTCAACATGCTTGTCACAGACAGCATCTTTCCAGTATTTTTCTATCATATTGTACCTAAATAAACTTTACACATTGGTGGAAATATGGCTGTACACAGGGGAAGGATTTGCACATACCATGTGAGATATTCTGGCAGAGGCACAATGTCTTGTGGTCAAATTCTGCTTAATTTGCAAATATACTAAGTGCCAACACACCAAACTGAAGACATAAGCCAAAAACTGCTCACATTCTCAAACATGCTATGCCCAACAGCATTGAGGCCTGTCACAAACTTGCAGTCACCATGCCTGTTTCTCGTGAAAGGCATTTAAGATCCTCTCTAACATTTCCCAGAGCTGGGGATACAGTCCAGTGGCACAGCGCCTGCCTGGCAAGAGCAAGGTCAAGTTTGATTCCTGGTACCAAAAATTTTTTTAAAATAAAAAATTTTTTAAATTTCCTGAATTTTCTGTCAATAGGGTAGGGTTACAGATAGCAACAGGGTTTATGAAGGATAGGAAGAGGGATCTGTAATATCTTATAGTTAAACTTGCAAATTTTGGGTAATTCCTCTTTAATGGTAAACTTAGCTTAAAAGTTTAATTTATCATAGCAGCGGCTGAAAGAAAGGGCAGCAATGATCAAACACAGCGCACAATATAGCATCTTCCTTTTCATTTGTGCTCCTGGCCCAGGCCTGAGCACCTGCACATCGTAGGTCTTTACAATACTTTCACACATCAAGTTACTCCCCCCAGGAATATCACTCACACACAGTTTCATATCTGAGCTTGAACTGGTTAATATTATTTCCAACTTTGTTTCATTGCCCTTGGATTGATTATTTCTAGGTGTTAAGATTCGGCAGTAGTATCTATCATCCATTTTCTGACCCTGCACGATAGTAACACTCAGTAACTTTTGCCTCACTGAAATTATAAAAACAGCTACAATTGTACACTGTATTGCATCCAAATAAAATGTTAGTTCTGTCCTAGAATAGGTGGGTTGGATTACATATTTATTAGAATTTGGAAAACAGGCCAAGGACTTTGGACAATTCAACTTTGTTATCCCCCAAATCTTTACCTTTTTAAACTACCTCTCCTTTTAGCTGGAACAGTCATGACCAGTTATGGAGAAGTTATAAATACCTTTCAGATCCACAGCTGTAAACTCTCACACAGTCCTCAGAATACTTGTAGTTTTTATTGCACCTTTCATCTCCATTGTTGCCCCTGCTGACTCATTCCTCTGCTCTTCCATCCTTAGTTTAAATTAGACTGTGACCCTTCAAAATGAAAAGCTCCCCTTTCCCACCTACAGATGAAGAAATTAAGTAGCCAATTGGTTTTTCTCTGGTCACATAATCATATTCCAGAGAAACATCAACACAGATGAAATTCGTATAGTGATTAGACAGTGACAGTTCATAACTAATCCTCACTCTCAGATCCCGTAAGTTGACCAAATATGCGGGGAACAGAACAGTGCCAGTAAAATAAACACTCCAGTGGTCTACACTCATTACTAAACTTCAACTGCTTTCATGCTGCACCCAATGAGTGGTGGCCAACCAAGAGGAATATATCCAGACTGATGCCTATATTACAAGTATGTGACACTGAGAGGAACTAGCTACAAAGTAAATAAATTAGAGTTTCCCTAAGGAGGATACTACAATCCAAGTGATCATAATATCTTGTCTGTATGAAAGTAATACTTTCTCTGCTACCATTTTTGCCTGCACACAATTCTTTCTCTTTGCATAGAGAGAGTTGCTTTTAGAAATACTGCATCAAATCATATTTCTCCCTTAATTAATGAGTTCCAATGGATTCTCATTGGACAAAGGGGAAAAAAAGGAAAATTCCTTAGCATGGCCTACAAAGTGCCTTCTAAGTGGCCCCTGTCTCTTTATCCAACCTCATTGTCAGTCCTTTCCTCTTGCATTTCAGTCATATTCTCTCTTACTTTCTAAACCATACTTTTCCAGTTCCTTCTGGAGCACATCCCCATGGGTGCCATCTTGCTTTTCAGGTCTCAGCTTTATTCTTCATTAATCTAGATATACTTCATCCACTCTTTCCTTTTACAGCCCTATGTTAAATGTATTTTTTTTCATGTAACAAATTTAATTTTGTCCAGTTGGTATTTCCCAAGAATTATAGATAAAACAGTGAACAAAACACCAAAAAAAAAAATGCAAAGTAACATTCTAGCTGAAGAAGGAGACAATAAGCAAGATAACTAAGTAAATTGAGTATTAAAGCATTTAAATACTTAGTTTTATTTTAGAAAGAAAAGCTGTAAAGTCTGGCAGAGAAGGTGATATATGAGCAAAGAGGGCAAGGAGGATCAAACCAAGCCTGGTGACAACCTAAAGAGACAGTGTTCAGGCGGGGAGAGCATCTTGATTTACAAGTCCCGAGGCAGAACAGTTCCTAGAATCTTTGAGGAAGACAAGGAGTTACAGCATCTGAAGTGGAATGATTTGGAGAGAATTGTTAAGAGTTGTGGCTAGAAAAAAAAAGGATACATTTAGATGGAATAGGGCTCCAGAGGTCATAGTAGATGCTTTGGCTTTTATCCTGAGGGAAATGGAAAGCTGTTGCACTGATATGATCTGCCTTACATTAGAAAGGACAACTCCAGTTGCTTCTTAGAGGATGAGTTTGAAGGCAAGTGTTGGAGACTAAGATTTGTGTCCTCTCAGAATTCATATACTGAAATCCAAAGCCCCAGCGTGAAAATAGAGGCTATGAGGTGGTAATAAAGATTAAATGAGGGCATAAAAGTGAGGCTTGCTCGCAATGGTTCCTAATATTATAAAAAGAGAAAGAGACATCAAATCTCTGTCTCTCTCTGTGCACACACTCCATGGAAAGGACATGCAAAGAAAATACAGTGAGAAGGCAGCCTCCCTCCTCCAGGAAGAGCTGTTCCCATTCTAACCATTGCTGACACACTCATCAGTAATTTGCAACTTTCAGAACTGTGAGAAAATTGATTTCTATCATTTAAGTCATGGTATTTTGGGGGTCGAGGATGTAGCTCAGTGGCGTAAGTGCCTGCCTGGCAAGCACAAGGTCCTGAGTTCAATTCCTGGTAGCAAAAAAGAAAAAAAAAAGGCATGGTATTTTGTTGCAGTAGCCAAAGTTGAGTAAGATTTGTAGCAGGAATGGAAGCCCTTTTTCCTTCATAGCACTCCAGAGAATTTGTAATTTTAGTATCTGTCAATATTGTATATCTTTGTTTTAAATATTATCTTCTGAACTTTAAGTTCTCCAAAAAGCTGTACTCTGGGTCTCTCTCATTCCTTACTCTATCTCCAGGTCCTGCTAGTGTACTTAACAGGTCAGGACAAGGGTGTATGTTAGTATTTGCTAGAGTAATAACTGGATGAGATTAGGATTTCCCTAACAGTGCAAACATTTAAGACATTGGTTTTTTAATTTAATACATCACATTTTTTGTTTAATTTGTTCACTTGTTTGTTTCTTTTGAGCCTCCTATGTCCTGATTCCATGACACTTTATATTAATCAGCTTTTCTCTTCTGCATTTTAAAATTCCTTAACTATTTATTGAATACCAGCTCTAAATGTGACATTGTGATAGCATGGGATGCAAAAATGAATTAATCCTAACTCTCTACTGAAAGATGTTGACAAGTATTTTTTATATTTGTATTATTCAATACTGTGTCATTTAATAAGAGCTCAATGTGCAAATACTTAAATATTGTGGCTTGTATCTAGATGTCCCTGCAGAGCCTCATGTGCTCATAGGTAGGACACTGGGGAAGAGGATGTATCTAGGTGATACTGGGATTAAGCATGTGTGATATCTGGATTAGTCTAATTAGACCAGCACAGTGCTGGGTATGACTGAATATGTTCGCTGAAGAGGGAAACCTCATCCTGGGTGTGGATGGCACCGGTCAATAGACTTGCAGCCAGGATGGAATACAAAGGGACAGAAAGAAAGCAGATTGCCTTTTTCTGCTTACCCTGCTATGGACTGTTTCTCCTCTGCCATGTGGCCCCTGTCTTAGAGCCAACCAACTGTGAATTGAAGCCTCTACAACCTGTGAGCTACAATAAACCTTTGCTCCTTTAATTCTGGGTGTTGGGCACTTTGCCTCAGCAACAAGAAAGTAACTAAGAAATATATATATATATATATATATATATATATATACATATATATGTATATATATGTATGCATAAATGTATATATATGTATTTATATATACATTTTATGTAATGTATAAAATAGATGCATACATTATACAGAAAGAGAGGGAGGGAGAGAAAGAGCAAGGAAGGTACCTCAGTTCACAAATGCTTTTCTGTTCCCAAACAATTTGGTACACAAAAAGAAACATTTGACAAAGTTTTGTTTTTGTTTGCAAACTGCACTGAGTAATAAATATGACCAGGGTCATCTATCCCACACAAACACAAACCTGGCCATCTTAAATTTGTGAACTGAGGTACCATTGCACACAGATATTATATATATCCAAAGCCAAATGTTCTTAATTTCGGAAATGTCATTACTGTACTATTTAGAAATCATTATCAGAAGTCAGATGATAACTATTCACAATGCAACTTTTGTGTATTTTAGGAAACATCTTTAAAATTTGGGTCAGTGTGATAGATTATTGTATGAATTTCCCAGAGCTGCCATAACAGTGCATCAAACTGAGTGACATTTCAGAGTTCTAGAGCTAAAAGTTCAAGATGTAGGTATCAGCAAAGTTGGTTTATTATTAGGTCTATGAGAAATAATCTGTTCTATGCCTCTCCTGTAGCTTCTAGTTTGCTCACAATATTTAGCCTTCCTTGAATTACAGAATATCATTTGATTCTTGCCTTCATCTTTAAATAGGAATCTCCCCGTGAGTGTCTACTCCTTCTTTACCTATTGATGAGGACACAAATTATGAAAGATTAGAATCACACCTTATTCTTTCTCTTAGCTAATTGTAACTGTAATTAGCCTACATTCATAAAAAGTCACTTTCTGATACAATAAGCATTAGGATTTCAATGCATGAATTTAATATATGAATTCAATTTAGTAATTCTTAATAAAGGAATAAATAGAAAACGTTTTCCAAATGCTTTTTACATCTTTCAATCCTTTAAATCCTTATTTCTGAAAAGTGTTAAGAGTTGGAAGTTGGAAAAAAAGTAGAGTTCTAACGTCTACAACTTTCATTTTACAAAGCCTCGTGAAATAGCCAAGAAAATATTTCAGAAAGAGTTATAAAATCATGTTGTACTCTCATGTACTCTCATGAATCTGATCACGTCCAAATTCAGCTGTTACTGAAATTATCGGTAAATTTCCTTGTGAGAGTGCCCAACTTCATAACCACTAATGTCCTAACCTGTCCCAGAAGAAAGGGATATACATTATTATGTGTGGCACACAAAATTCTAAAATAACTCCCAGGACCTCCACCTCCTGGTGTTAGTCCTGTGATTGTGTCACAGTGGGGAGTAAGGTTACAATCTGGCAAACCTAACCTAATCACATGAGCCCTCTCAAAGCGGAGAGCTTTCTCCAACTGGTAACTGAAGGAAAAACTCAAAGAGAATCAAATTATGAGAGGCATTCTAGTGGGAGAGACAGTGCTAAGATGGAGGGGGCCACACTAGCAAAGAATTGAATGAGGTGCACAAGAGCCTGTAGGAACCTAGGACATCGTCCTCCAACTGCAAAGCACTTCATTCGTCCAAAAACCTGTACAGAATCAGAAAGGATTCTTCCCAAGAGCATCAAATAAGCATCCAGCTAAAGAGTGCTAATGTGTAAATAGCTGCTTTAAACCACTGTATGCTACATAGTGACAAAATGAATACACTATTATGCTGATGAGAAAAAAGAATGGAAAAACCAGGAAGAAAGAGAACTGAGAACAGAGTGGACATGCAGATCACATTGGAGAAGAAGTCAAAGGAAAGAGGGAAGGAAAGCCATAAAGAGAAATGAGATAAGATACATGAAATTTTCATTAAATGTTACTCCTTACTCCCAGCAAAATTGTGCCTGCATTTGTTTTTCCATGAGTCCCTCTATTTGGGACTTGTGGTAGGGGACCTGCGCATGAAACATACAATGGTTTCCATAAGTAAATGGAAATCATGATACATACTACCCAAGAAAATATAGACTAACAAAATAGAAGAGGGAAACAATGTACCTTTTGCACACATGAGAAATAAAAGCTACAGAGGAAAAAAGAGAAGAAAGGTGACAGAAGACAGAAAGGGAAAGAATAGGGAAGAGGGGAAAAAAGTTCCAAGGAAATAGACCTTTTTAACAGGTAAATAAAATTCCACATGAAGGTTGGACTAATGTTGTGTCATGAGACAAGTACAATGGTAGCAAGCTTCTCTTGGAGGTTTCCAGAAGCAATAGAGAAACAGTCATTTCCATTCTGCTTTTTCAGCCTTTGTGAGGTTGACTGGTTCCCTGGCTGCTTAAATAGCCTTTAATGCCATCAAAGGAAGCAAACGCTCCAGAGTCATGACATTAAAAAAAAAATGGCTTTACCTCATGTAGGTATTTCTGAATCCAACAATTATGAAAACACAAAATCACATCTGTTTGAAAGAGTTGGGTAAGCCAATAGCAATGTTAGACATTTCCAATAAAATTTATTAATTGAAAATAAGTTTTATTAGGAAAACATCATTTCTGGACTTTCTCAGCAAGGCAGATGTGGTCAGATCCCAAGGAGAGTTTTCCTCTTGTGTCCTTAATGGATCTATGGGTGTTTTATAGTATGTGGAGGTATTTTGCCCTATGTTCGATGCCTGGTGACACAGACCAACATCAGCGCATTGATACAAAAACACACAGACCAGCTTAGAACTGAATTTACAGGAAAAGGCATTCATGACACAGCCCAACCAACCAGGCAATTAAACACCCAAATACAAAAAATGAACAACCTTTGCACAGTCTTCTACAGTTTATTTCATAGAACATTTTTTTAAATGGACCTTTTAGCCACTAAAAAGAAGAGTTGAATACACCAAAGTTCAGCTACACAAGCTGGCATCAAGGTAATAAGGGAAAAGAAAGCGAATATTCATTTAGAAACTTTGGTTCTGGGTTCTCACCAAGTACCAAGTCTATTTTCTTTGTCTATAACCAGAAATATTATTTGTGAAGCACTCTCAACACACTGGTTAAATAAAACCTCTTCTCCAGCCAGAGCCGAAAGACCTGTAATCGAAGTAGACTTTCAGTAGCTCCTCTTGCTGTACTCAGGAAATTCTACATGAGTGTTGCCATGACAAAGATGACTGCTGTATAATTGTCTTTTCTCTGTCTTGTGGCCTTGGGAGGACTATTAATGTGAGGGATGATGACCAGCCAAACCCCAAGATGGTAAAGTGGCCCAAAGAGTTGTTTATGCCAATCTCTGGGAGGAAAAGTACTACATAACTACAAAATAATACATTTAGACCAGGGATCAGCAAACTGTCTCTGTAAAGGCCAGAGTAAATATCTTTGGCTTTGTGGCCTGCATGATTTTTGTCACAACTACTCCTCTCTATAGTATGCAAGCACTCATTGGCAATACAGAAATAAATGAGTATGGAGTATTCCAATAAAACTTTATTTGTGGGCAAAAATGTGGATTTCTTATAACTTCATTGTATCATAAAGTGTTACTCTTATTTAGATCTCTTTCAACCACTTAAAAACATAGCAGCTATTCTTAGGTGACAATCCTTCAAAAACAGATAGAGTAGACTAGAATTGCCCTGAGAGCCATGGTTTCCCACCCTGATTTGAACTATTTTATGTTTCCAGAATATATCAGATGATTATATTTTTAGATGTCATACCTGATACAAAAACAATAAAAGATGGCTAAAGTGGTAAACCTTGGATACCAGACAGATGCACCTTAATGAGTTTTGCCAAGTATTAATCAAAGTTCACCTTTTCTAATATTCTGTAGCTGTTTGTATCCACTTGGTTGTTTCAGACTTTCTTGTCCATGAAGAAAACACAATGCAGAAAACTCCATCCCAAAGAATTTGAGTACCCATCAAATGCAATTGTTTGACACTGAAATGCTTTGCACTATCATAAGGCCCTAGGATCTCTTTTCTACTGCACAGAAGTTATTTTAAGATTATTTACTGTGAGCAATAATCTTATAATTCTTCAGTATTTAGTTATGTGCAGTAACATAATTACTTTTTTGCATACATTTATTTATTTTTATTTTTATTTAAGAGATAAAAAAGACACATGTAAGAAAGACAAAAAGCAAAAGAGACAAATGACTAGAATAAATGCACAACAGTAACATTACAGGTTTACCAAACAAGATGATAGAAACTCGACAATTGTTGCAATATTGCGTATCGTTATCTTCAAAATGGTTGTTTACATTAACAGATATAGACATGCAAAATTGATCTTATCATAAGAGTATTAACTATTCTTTCTCAATAGCTAATATTTCAGCAGTATATTTGTTTTAGTTATCTTACATATACATATATACAGATTAATATCTTTTCCTTTTCCCTTCCCTCTTTCCCCTTTTCTCTTCCCAATTACTTTGGCTCTTTGAGCTGTTTTTTATCCTTACATAGTATTTATTATAGATTTTGGATCATATATACTTTTTCGGTTTCTTACACTAGGGAGACAATAAGGTATTTACACACGTGAGTTTGATTTAACTCACTTATGAGTATGGTCTCAAGTCATGACCGTTTACTTATAAAAGTCTCAATGTAATCTTTCTTAATAGCTGAGTAGTACTCCATTGCATAAAAATACCACATCTTTTTTATCCATTCTGTGATTGATGGGCACTTGGGTTGTTTCCAAGATCTGGCTATTACAAATTGGGTTGCTATAAACATGGGTGCACAGATATCACTGTGGTATGATGTTTTCAATTCTTCTGGGAAAATGCCCAGAAGTGGGATAGCTGGGTTGAATGGGATCTCTAATCCTAGCTTCTTAAGGAATCTCCACACTGACTTCCACAGTGGCTGCACCAGTCTACACTCCCACCAACAGTGGAGAAGTGTTCCTTTTTCCCCACAGCCCCTCCAGCATTTGTTGTTGCTTGATTTTTTAATCTTGGCCATTCTTTCTGGAGTGAGATGGAATCTCAGCGTTGTTTTAATTTGCATTTCCCGAATGATCATTGATGTTGAACATTTTTTCATATATTTATTTGCCATTTGTATTTCTTTCTCTGAGAAATGTGTATTCATCTCAGATGCCCATTTTTGGATTGGGTCTTTGAATTTTAGGGGCCTGATTTCTTTTAATTCTTTATATGTTTTAGATAGAAGTCCTTTGTCTGGTGCACAATTGGCTAAGATATTTTCGCAGTTCGTGGGTTTCCTTTTCACTCTGTTGTAGATTTCCTTTGACATGCAAAAACTTTTTAGTAAGATGAGATTCCAGTTGTTGATACTGGGAAGTGTTTCCCGTGCAGTCTGATTTTTGTTCATGAACTCTCTGCCTACTCCTATGTCATCAAGATTTTTACCGACTCTGTCTTTTAGTAAGTTTAGTGTCTCTGTTTTAATATTCAGATCTTTGATCCATTTTGACTTTATTTTAGTGCATGGTGACAGGCATGGATCTAGTTTTAGTTTATGGCATATAGAGAGCCAGTTTTTCTAGCACCATTTGTTAAAGAGGCTGTCTTTCTTCCAATGTACATGTTTGGCCCCTTTGTCAAAGATGAGGTGGCTAAGAGTGTTTGTAGTTGTGGCTGTATCTTCTAATCTATTCCATTGATCTTCAGGTCTGTTTTGATTCCAGTACCATGCTGATTTTATCACAGCAGCTTTGTAGTATAGTTTCAAGTTGGGGATTGTGATGCCTCCTGCCTTACTTTTATTGCCCAGAATTGCCTTTGCTATTGTAGGTCTTTTCTGGTTCCAGATGAATTTCAGGAATGCTTTCTCTAGTTCTGTGAGGTAGACAAGTGGTATTTTGATTGGGATTGCATTAAATCTGTAAAATAATTTTGGGAGAATGGCCATTTTCACGATGTTTGTTCTTCCTATCCATGAACAGGGAATATCTTTCCATTTTCTGAAATCTTCTTTGATTTCCTTCTTCAGAGTAATGTAATTTTCACTGTATAGATCTTTTACTTCCTTTGTTAGATTGATTCCTAAGTATTTCATGTTTTTGGATGTTATAGTAAAGGATGTGGTTTCCCTTATTTCTCTCTCTGTGACTTTGTTGTTTGTGTACAGGAATGCTATTGATTTTTGAGTGTTCACCTTGTATCCAGCTACGTTACTGAATTTGGTTATTACTTCTAGAAGTCTTCTAATGGATATTTGGGGGTCTTCTATGTAGAGTATCATATTGTCTGCAAATAATGATAATTTCACTTCTTCCTTTCCTACCCATATTCCCTTTATTTCTTTCTCTTGTCTAATTGCTCTGGCTAGTAATTCCAGAACTACATTAAATAGGAGTGGTGATAATGGACATCCCTGTCTTTTTCCTCATTTTTGGTTGAAAGTTTTCAGTTTTTGTCCATTTAGTAAGATGTTGGCTGTTGGTTTATGATATATGACTTTTATCAGGTTGAGGTAGAGACCATCTATTCCGATTTTCTGTAGGGTTTTTATCATGAATGGGTGTTGGATTTTGTTGAAAGCTTTTTCTGCATCTATTCAGATGACCATGTGGTTCTTGTCCTTGGCCCTGTTGATATGGTGTATTACATATATTGATTTGTGTATGCTGAACCATCCCTGCATTCCTAGGATAAATCCTACTTGATCATGGTGTATAATCTTTCTGAAAACTTGCTGTATTCTATTTGCAAGTATTTTATTGAGGATTTTTGCATTTATGTTCATTAGGGAGATTGGCCTGTAATTTCCTTTTTTGGGTGGGTCTTTCTCTGGTTTTGGTATTACTTGTTTCCAGGAGTGAGTTAGGGAGACTTATTCCATTTCAATTTCATTAAAGAGTTTGAGGAGTGTTGGCATTAAGTCTTCCCTAAATTTCTCGTAGAATTCAGTGGTGAATCCATCAGGGCCCTGGCTTTTCTTTGTTGGTAGGGTCCTAATTACATTTTCAATTTCATTAGCTGAAATTGGATTATTCAGCAGCTTTACATCTTCTTGATTCAGCTTTGGTAATTCATAGGTTTCTAGGAATCTGTCCATTTCTTCTGTGTTGTTGAATCTATGTGAGCAAAGTTTTTTGAAGTAGGTGTTGATGATCTTCTGTATTTCCACAGGGTCTGTAGTGATTTTACCCTTTTCATTTCTTATTGCATGAATCTGAGTTTTTTCTTTTCTCTTTTTGATAAGGTTGGCTAGGGGTTTATCAGTTTTATTTACTCTTTCAGAGAATCAACTCTGATTCATTAATTCTTTGTATTGTTTTCTTAGTTTCAATTGCATTAATTTCTGCTCTAATCTTAGTAATTTCCTCCCTTCATTAGGCTTTGGACTTGACTTGCTATTCTTTTTCTAGAAGTTTGAGGTGCAGCATTAGGTTGTTTATGTATGTTCTTTCCATTTTTCTGATGTGAGAGTTTAGTGCTACAAATTTACCTCTGAGGACTGCTTTCATTATATCCCACAGGTTCCGGTAATTTGTATTTGCATTTTCATTGAATTGTATACATTGTTTAATTTCTTCTTTAACTTATTCTGTGACCCATTGGTTGTTTAGGAGAGTATTATTTAATTTCCGTGTGTTTATGTAGTTATTGTAGGTTTTTTTGTCATTCATGTCCAATTTTACTGTGCTATGGTCAGATAATATGCATGGAAATATTTCAGTTCCTTTGCAATTACTTAAGCATGTTTTGTGGACCAGTATATGGTCTATTTTAGAGAATAACCCACGTGCAGCTGAGAAGAACATGTATTCTGATGTTGATTGGTGGAATACTCGGTACACATCTACTAGGTCCATTTGTTCACAAGTTTGATTCAGTTCTGTTATTTTTTTGCTGATTTTTTGTTTGGTTGAACTGTCTGTCTGTGACAGTGGGGTGTTAAGGTCCCCTGTTATAACTGTATTATTGTTTATTTGGTTTTTCATGTCTATTAAGAATTGTCTTACATAGTTGGGTGCTGCCATCTTTGGTGCATATATGATTGTAATCTCTTCCTCTTGAATTTTTCCCCTAACAAGTATGTAATGACCTTCTTTATCTCTTTTGACCATTTTCGTTTTGAAGTTCATATTGTCTGCAAACATAATAGCTACCCCTGCTTTTTTCAGGGTTCCTGTTGCATGCAGTGTTGTTTTCCAGCCTTTGATTTTTAGTCTGTGAATTTCCTTTTGAGTGAAATGTGTTTCTTGTACACAGCATATTGTTGGGTTTTGTTTCTTAACCCACTCTGCTAGTCTGTTTTTTTTTATTGGTGAGTTGAGACTACATCAATTGATATAACTGATATGTACTGGCTCATCCATGTCATGATATCTTTCTGCTGTTGGTTTTCTACATTTTCTGTTTAATTATTTCCCCTGCTTAGTGGTTTCCTTCTGTTGTTGTTCTTAAGATTGTAGCTATCTTTGTCTCTTTCTAGAATGTCTTTCAGTACTCTTTGTAGTGTTGGTTTGGTGGCCATAAATTTCTTCAATTGTTCTTTGTCATGAAAGTATCTTACTTCTCCATCAATTTTTAAGGATAGTTTTGTAGGGTACATCAATCTGGGTTGAAAGTTGTTTTCTTTCAGAATTTGAAATACTTCACTCCAAGCTCTTCTTGATTTAAAGGCTTGTGTTGAGAAGTCTGCCCTGATTCTGATAGGCTTTCCTTCATAGGTGATCTGTTTCTTTTCTCTGACAGTTTTTAGTATTTTGTTCTTGTGCTGTATTTCTGATACCCTTATTATCATGTCTGGCTGAAGATTTATTTTGGTTATGGTTAATTGGGGTGCTGTATGCCTCAGTTACCTGTTTTTCAGATTCTCTTCCCATGTTTGGAAAGTTTTCTGCTATTATTTCTGTGAATAGTCTTCGCAGGTCATTAGTATTGACTCCTGCTTTTTCATTTATGCCTACTAATCTTATGTGATTTCTCTTGGCATTGTCTTGCAGCTGTTGAATTATTGTTTCTTGGTTCCTTACTATTTTTAAGAAATCTTTTCTTTCATAGCCATAAGCTCCCATGCTGTCTTCAAGATCTGAGATTCTATCTTCAGCTTCATTCAAGCAGTTTTTCAAACTTTCCATGGAGTTTTTCATTTCCTGCATTTCCCTTTGCATCTGTTTCATGAATTCTGTTTGTGTCTTAGATTGTTCACCCAAAGTTTCGATCATTTTCTTAAGTTCTTCTATGTTTTTATCTTGCTCTTCTTTAGATACACACAACATTTCTTTAATAATGATTCTCATTTCATTTTTTAGCTGAGAGATTATTTTTGATTTGAGTTTCTCTATAGCTTCATCGAGCTGTTTCTTTACTGCATTTGCTATCATTTCAGAAAGCTCAGTTGTTTGACTCCCACTGTCTTCCATTTCAGTGTCTCTTGGGTTTGTTCTCAGTGGGCTGGGGGACTGAGACTGCCTCTTGGTATTTCGTTTTGTCATTTTCTTCTGGGACCTGTGTGGCTCTGTGTCCTGCGAGGCTGACCGGGCATTCCCCTGGTAGGTTGCGCTGAGTTGTGGGATCGGGTAGAGCTGGATCCTGTGCACAGCTAGTGAGGGTGCACTCCCAGAGTGTGCTGGTGGAGCCTCTGCCTTACTGGATAGGGGCCAAGACCTTCCAGACCCAGGCAGCTAAGCAGAGTGTACCCCAGAGTGTGGTGCCACCTGGACCCTGAGTCTGGCTACAAGGAGTTCAGAGCCTCTAGAGTGCCAGGCAAGCCTGGGCAAGTTCAAGGCCTACAGTGCTGGGTCCTTGCTCCTGGCTGGGCAGGGGTGCAACCTCTATTACCCACAGCACTGGCCGCTCCACTGGACAATGGAGCTCGTACCATGCACTCTGTTGGGCAGAGCCCAAGCTCTCCAAGGCCCTGCAGCTATGCTGGACAGACCCTGATGAGCAGCTCTGGGGACCTGGGTTGGGCTGGGCTCAGTACCTCTGTGTCCTGTGAGGCTGGCCGGGCATTCCCCTGGTGGGTTGCGCTGAGTCGCAGGACCGGTAGAGCTGGAACCTGTGTGCAGCTAGTGAGGGCGCTCTCCCGGAGTGTGCTGGTGGAGCCTCTGCCTTACTGGGTGGGGGCCAAGACCTCCTGGACCCAGGCAACTAGGTGGAGCATACCCCAGTGTGTGGCACCACCCGGACCCTGAGTCTGACCCTGAGAGTTCAGAGCCTCTGGAGTCGCATCTTCTCTATTTATTGTTTTTTGAGACAGGGTCTCTCTATATAGTTCAGGCTGGCCTTGAACTCATACCAATCCTCCTGCCTCAACCTCTCAAATGCTAGGATTACAACCTCCCAATTGTGTGTCACAATACCTGGCCACAATTACATATAACCTATGGTCAACATCTTCCCTGCCCTTGTTCCTTTGATGTCAGAATAATCAGAACAGTATTAAATGAATAAATCAAAAAAATTGAATTGAGGTTGACTCTAGTTGCAGGCCTTGGGAATAGTTCTAGAGAAAGTTGGTATAGCTATTAATACTGTCTGAAGAGTGTGATATATAGTCCAAGGCCCACAAACCATTGTTGGTGTGGACAATTTGTATGTGCAAGTTTTTCAATGTATGTCACTGCATATTCTTCATGTTAACACAAAAGAGAGTGATTACTATAGAGCTGTCTAACTCAGTTCAATCGTATCAATTAATTAATCAACAAGCATTTGCCAGTGCTATAATTCATTCAAAGCATTACAAAATTCCCTTTATCTCTGCTTTCTTTTAACATGCTACTGCAAGTTATCTCTTACTTACTGTTCAGTGGATTTGGCAATTACTTTTCTCAAACTATCACTGCCCCCTTACAACATTATTGAATTGAAGTCTTAGGGATCTAGTTAGGCTCCTGTACTAAGAAAACATGACTTCAACGTTTCAAAAGGAAAATAAATGCTAGGTCTTCAAACCCTTCCATTCTTGATAGCATGATGTAACCTTCTTGGATACAGAGACCATCACCTTTTGTGTGTTCATTATTAGAACTACATTATTAGAACTACAGTCTCTCCTCCAATTCATCTTTATTGCCTTGCCATGGCTCTCTTTTTTTGCCTTTTTTTTTTTTAGACAAGGCCTCACTGTGTAGTCCAGGCTGAGTTTGAACTCACTATGTAGCCTAGGCTGCCCTCGAACTAATGGTTATCCTCCTGTCTCAGCCTCCAGAGTGCTGAGATTATAGGTGTGCACCACCGTGTCTGGCTTCTTTCCTGTTTTTATAGAAAGATTGGAATTGTTCTTCCTTCTTTCTTTTCTCCCAACAAAAACTGGTTGGTTCCAAGTCCTGTGCACCAAAAAGTAAGGATAAATAAAACACATAGTAATAGGAGATAGACAGTAGCATGAGATGCACAGAGATATGACAAATTGTGGCACCGCTGAGCTCAGTCTGTGCCCTGCTTATGCACAGAATCCTGTGATTTCTCACTGTCAAGAGACTTTATTCTCAGTCTTTCAAGAACCTCAAAATTCTCCTCTTCTTTAGCACAATCCAATTTCAAATACAGTTATGCTTCCTCATATTGAAAAATGATCTTTGTTTACATTTTTATGTTTAAATAAAGTATTTTCAGTATTTGTAAAAATAGAATCAAGCAACAAATTGCTCATCCTCCAAATGAACAAAGGTTACTAACTAATTCAGGTTTCAAAAAGAAAGAAAAAAAAAACATTCCAAGTTCAGCTTAAAACAAAGTTTTTGGTGGCTCTCCTTGGTCTCATATTTACATAAAATCTCTGTTGATTCTTCCCCACACCAAACAACCACTGTTCTGAATCTTTCTCATTTAGGTTTTGTAAACTCTTAGTATATAAATGAAAATACATGTAGTTTTACCAATTGCACACTTATTTTTAAAATACAGAATACATGATTTCTTTCAAAAGTGTATGATATCACATTATATGATCTAATTGAAATCTGCTCATTAAATTCAAGGAGTAATCAAAAATACTGTAAACGTTTATTTTTAAAAATTTATTACAATAAAAGACACATTACCATTAATTCCCCTCAAAATACCATCCCCCAAAACACTTGTCCCATCTGTCACTTTCTGAAGCAGTTCTGGAAGTCCTCTCAAGCGTTTCTTTACAAGGTGTGATTAAAAACTGCTGCCCAGTGCCGTCCGTTGGAAAGGTAGTCTTGTAAAAACATTATGGTTTATCGTCATCCATCTCACTCCCCAGATCTGGTACTGTGCAACTTCTAGCTTTTCCCCAAAGTTAAAATATCCAAAAAAAAAAAAAGTAAATATTTTGAATCAGTTTATGACTTTATGACTTCTGGAGGTTGTCTTTTCACCTTGTTGATTGTTGCCTTTGTTATACAGAAATTTTTTAATTGGATATAACCCAAAGTAGAAATAAATTATAGAGCAAATAAAAGATAATAGGAAGCAAGGAGATACATCATTCACAATGAGGAAAGGGATGGGAGATGGAAGGAGGTTGGAGAGAGGGAAAGGGGACATAAAACGAATTCAGATGCGTTATACACCAATGCTCCACGACGGGTATAATCATTGTGTGTCACAAACATGTACTAACACAAACAAAAACTGAAAATAAGAGGACTTCCAGAACTCCTTCAGAAAGAGACAGAAATGGTAAGTGAAGGAGAGGGAGAATATTTTGAGGGAGTACAATGGCGGTGGATCTTTTATTATATTTTTTAAAAATTTAAACACTGTATATTTTTATCGTACCTCATATAATTTTGTCTTTTGTGTACTTGGGATCTACCCATAGTGGTGCATATAATCTCAATCCATTTATTTTACCTGCTGAATACAATTTGTCAGATGAATACAACACAAATTATTTGTCTTTATTTATGGAAATTCACATCGTTACTATTTTTTTCTTCTGCCAAGTATAATTTTAAGTAGGTACTTATACATGTCTCTTTGTGGGCATGGGCAAATGCTTTTCTATGATAGTCAGAAATGGGATATCTGGACCTCAGGCTGTGGGCAATGTCAGCCTCACGATGCAAATAGTGGCAATTGCCTCTCCAAAGTAGTTGTTTTGATGGGCTTTCCTACTATTAGTGTATAAGCTGCCCGGCAACCTGGTAGCCATTGGAGTTGTCAGAAATTTCCATTTTTTCTGTCTGATGGTTTTTAAATGTATCTTATCCCTGCTTTCCAATCTGGTTTCTATCCTCATTTAGCTATACAAACTGTTCTTTTATGGACATCTAATAATCAACTTCTTGCCAAATCACAAAGACTTTACTTGTTCTCATCATTCTATTTGACCTCAATTGCATTTGGCATGCTGGTAACCAGCAAGTCCAAAGTCTCTTTTCCTTTTTATAACATTTAACAATACTCTAGAGCAGAGGAGGCGTTGAACAAGATGTCTCCTTTGAAGTTCAGATTTCACTCTGCTAGGTAAATCAAGAAAATTACACTTCAAAAAATATATGCAATGATAGAACTGCAGAACTGTAAAGTTAAAAATACAAGTACCTCCTATAATATTACATACATTAATATCAAAACAAATGCTACCAGGCTATGAGGATATGCAGAAAATAGCATGAGGCATACTTATATTAGGCACTAGATTTATCTCACCATATAACAATTATATCTTAATTACATTCCATGTAGTTTGTGTGTATAATTCATGTTGCTATAATAAAGTTATTGGTTATAAAATGCAGCAAATGTGTTGTGTTTTAAAATCAAAATTTGAATGTGTTATTATAACAAAAGAGAGGATATGAGTCTCATGAAAGCTATTTATAGTGTATCTTCCATTTCTTTTCTCATGAGCTATAATTCATTCTGACTATGCAAGCTAGAACACAAATTAAAACGTAAGATCTTGTGGACCTGGCCCCAGGAACAGTTAAATGAGTCTAAATGGGTAGCTGTATATGGAAAATTACCTTTAAAATGGCTTACTGGAGCTTATGCAGGTCTAAAATAGCCAGTCTCACCATTCATTGTCTCTCACCGATGTCATTTATGACATCAAACAAACCTCCATTTAAGAAGTACATAAAGTAGATATTTACTGAGCATTGACTCAGTGATTTTTCTAACTCAGCAGAGTAGGCAATAAATACAAGAGTCCTTTCCCTCAAACAGTTTAGATTCCAGAGCTCTGTAAAAGTAATTGCAGACTTTGATCAGTTGGTTTTTTGACAGGTGGGTTGTTTTTGTTTTGTGGAAATAATTGGGTGTTTGTCATTCTTGGTGAAAATAAAACTCCAAAATGAGAAAAGACTGATATGAAGTAAAGGGTCAAAAACATCATAAAAAGATGAGGTCCTGGTATTTCAGTATGGTTGAAGTCTAAAAATACAAACCAATGGTAGCAACTAATTCTTTTTAAAGGATAATTCGGTAAAAAAAATATAAAAATTAAAAAATTTTAAAATATTTTTAAATTATTTCCTCTATCTCACACATGGCTTGGCAATTACTAAATCTTTACCCAAAACCCTCAACCATGATTTTCTGCAAAATCCCCTTTTAATTGAAAAGAGTAAAAAATATATTTCTTTCTTGACTCTCATTAATCTTTGCATTCTCAATGTTTCCAAAACTTGTATTAAAGAAGTGCTACAATGTTTCTTGGTGGAATAGCTGTAGTTAATCTTCATATAACTCAGTAGAGGATATTCTAATTCAAGTTTGGCAGAAGATCAATCATTACTTTTTATTTTCTTTGGTATGACTTGCAATGGTTCTACTAATGGGAGAGTCTATTCAACTATTCATTTACAGTGGACATTTAGATATTTTATAAAATAAAAATACTCTTTTGTCAAGTTGTGGAGACTATGACATAGGTGAAATTTCTCTCAATTATTCTAAAACAAAAGGAGAATCCATGATAAGGAAGATTGTAGTATTTTACTAGCCTAGAAATACTGGATTGGTAGTCTGAATTGCTGGCAAAGCTCTGTTCTTGTGCCATTTTTCATCAAGCAACAATTTTCTAATTGTTGCAGAGTTCTCAAAAAGCAAATTGCAGGTTCACTATCAAGGTAGTCATTAATGAGAAAGCCAATGCATGAAACATCAGATTCTTTTCTTTGGTTTGTGAGGGATACATTTGTGGATCAAAAATACTCATGCTCCATGTCAAAGCGCTTTGATTTTCAAAAAGAAATATATTTTGGCTAAATTTATGAGCTGAAGGACCAAGTGGCCTATTTTTTGGAACACCAGAGAAAAGACCAAACTATGTCAAACTTGAAAAAATTGTAACTGTCAGTGGATCTTGGCCGTTTGGCAGACAGACTTTAAATATTGAGCATACTGAATCTGAAACTTCAAGAGAAAATTTCCAACCTCATTTCTCATTATAATAGATGTTACGTATTTATAGTCAAAATTCAGATACGAATAGAGAAAACTAATGCCAAAAACTCTAATTATTATCTCAACTTGGTAAAGAATTCAAGGACAGTGTCTTGAAAACAATTTTAAATGGAAAAAAAATATAATCTCAACTACTCCTACTGAAGGAAGCACAGGGATGGTACATTCTTGATGCCCCGGCTAAAAATCCCTTTTGGAAACTCACAAGAAATATTTATTAGCCTTGAACTATATGTAACTTGCTCTGAATAAATATTTTAAATTCAGTTTCCAATATTAATTTTTGTATACTCATGGTAGAGTAAAATATTATCCCAATAAGTGAACAGGTTTTCCTTGTCACTATTCAGGGTTCATTCAACATATATGTGTGATCCAAATTCTTCATTTTGGGCAAACCAGAAACTGACACAATAGATTTTATATGTAAGCATGCACTGAAGTCCTTCATTTCCCAAATTAACAGAAAATTTTGTAATACCCAATCATATTTAATTCTCACATGATCAAATTCTTAAAAATGATTATAAAATTAGAAAAACATTTTTCTTCTTCTAAAACTACCACTGGAAATGTTTTTAGATAAAACTTCAAAATTTAAAAATTACACTTTTAAAGTTTAAAGTTACACTTACAAATTATAGGAATTTTATGCTTCAAAGCCACTATCTAATCTACACGTGTCTTTTGTAGATTCTTTCTCTTATTTACACTTTGTCACTTGAAGATTTCTAAAACTTGGCTCTTAGTTATTTTTTTCTCTCTTTCTATTTTTCTCTCTCTTTCTTTCTTTCTTTTCTTTTCTTTTCTTTTCTTTTTTCTTTCTTTCCTTCCTTCCTTCCTTCCCTTCCCGTTCCTTCCTTTTCCTTCCCTTCCCTTCCCTTTTGCCTCTTTCTTTTGTCTTTCTTTTTTGTAATATTCTTAGAAAATGAAACACTGTCACAATTTGAACTCTAGTCTGCACAAACTTCTAGGTGTTCTTGACCTTTAACAAAATTTCAGCTATTATATCTTTCTTTCAAGTTATCCACCGCATGTGCATTGACCACTACCATTGTCTGCCTCAGGCACCAAGGACACAGCACATCACGGAGCAATCGGAACTGCTCATTAATGGTCTCCACTACTCAAGCCATAGTGACATTAACATGCATTAATCACAATTTATCATTTACCATTTCTATAAACTTTTTTCTCCTTTTTTTTCTTTTTTTTTTTTTTTTGGTGGGGGGAGGGGTGGATATTGGGAATTGAAACCAGAGGTACTCTGTCATTGAGCTACATTCCCAGACCTTTTTATTTATTTTCTTTTAAAACAGGGTCTCACTAAGTTATCTAGGCTGACCTCGAACTTGTAATCCTCCTACTCTGTCATGCCCAACTTCATTAATATTCTTGTCAACACTGCAATCATCCTCCTATCCATCCAAATGTTTAACTGTGAGGTTAACTTAAATATTGGGGGAAATCAGAGTAAAAGACTTTTTAGTCACTACTCCACACTTACTCCCCTTAGCTTTTCCAACCAATACTCGATTCTTTCAAAAAGCAGGGACTGTTGTGTTTATTTTGGCACTCATCATGTTTTGATGACTAAGCATTTAAAAATGAGTACATTTGTTGACTTAGCTTTTCAAAACTGAAAACTTCAATTTCTTTAAGTTCAGAGCTTTCATTTAATTTATTTTTTTTTCTTTTACAGCTCCTAATGTGATTGTGTTTGTCTAAACATTTACATGACAAAATAGCTTGGCCTTGTACAGCTTTAGATATATCACTGTCTAATCACCTTCCCTAAAAACTGTATACATGTGAAGTAACATGTGAGATGTTTAGGTTCTATAAAGAGCACACGTGTGTCCCTGGGGCTGTGTGTTAATAGGGTCTCTTGCATGGCAGTATTCCTTCTACTTGTATTAGGTTTCAAATCAAGGTTGTCTCCATATGAACCATTCATGCGGACCTAATCAGGAAAGCTTTCATGTCAGTTGGAGAAAATCAGGCATTATTTCCCATACTTAGGTGACAAGAATAATGACAAGAACTGCATTTTGATTTTACATACTCTGTGACTCTAACTTAGGCACTTGATTTTATTAACTGAATTAGTATGTGGAAAGCCTTGTGAAAGACTAAGTTTCTAAACATTATTTGCTCTCTGCATAATGATGGCAGGAGTTATATATTACGGAGAACATGTCGGATGCTTTTACCGTGACTAACAGCACTAACACAGCCTATTCTTGCTCCATTGCTGTTTATTATCTGCTTTTCAACATGCTCTGCATTTTCTCCAAAGATTCTGATTTTGGGCTGAGCAAAGTGTTCCTCAGAAGAGAACATGCTCAGTCTGCTGCGTGTTGATAGTGGAGTGCTGATGGATGTTATTCAAGAATTTCAATATGCCAGCAACTGTACCCCTCTGACTCATAATGGGAATGAAGCACAGTTATTATACTGATTTGCCAGAACCACACTTCAGTTTTGTCTGAATGACAGTGCCAGGAAAGACAGAGGTCCTCATCCAGTATCTCCCAATTAATGTGTTTACCATTCCTGTCATTCTGCTAAGCAGCTTGTGCCTGAAAGTCACAGAAAATTCTGGGATCTGAGTAGCCTCTTGCCCCACCCTCATTTTCCAAAGAAAATGGTGTCCAGCTGACAACTAATGCTTCTGAATGGGCTCCAAATGATTTGTCAAAAGATACTGGTGCTAAGATTAGTGTAATTTAAATGAAGAGAAATTGTAGGATGGACCAGAACAATGACAACACCCTAAGATACAAATTTTTATCAGTTTTTCTTTGAGAAAGGTCACAAAGAAGTATTAGAAGTTCTCATTTTTAACAGGTTTGTTGAGATGCAATTCATCCAATATAAAGTCACCCATTGCAAGTGTACAATTCAATGATATTTAGAAAATCTATAAAGTGAAACACCCATCACTACAACAGAATTTTAGAAGTTTTTACTGCCTGCAAATGTCCTCTGGTGCTTTGATTTTGCAATTAATACTTGTTTCCACCCTGGCCAGTAGCAACCTGTGATCTAATTTCTCTATTTATAAATTTGTCTTTTCTGGATATTTTATATACATAAAATTATACAATTATGCACTAGGATTCTTTCATCAGGCAAGATGCCTTCAAGTTTCAGTTATATTATAGACGTATCAGTAGTTCACCACTTTTTATTGTAAGCAGTAATCAATTTTATATTATCTATTCACCAGTTCAAGGTTATTTGGATTATTTTCAATTTGTGGCTAGAATAATAAAGCCGAGGCACACATTGATATGTCCCATTGTCTTTGTATGGATATATGTTTTCACTAAAAATAAGAGTAATTGCCCCCACCTTCAAAATTGGTTCCTTTTCCTAAATGTCACAGTTCTAAACTCTACTAGAATAAAATAAAATTTAAAAAAAACCAACAGTAAAGAGCAGTATCAGCAAGATTTTAAAAGAATGAGAAGTCTGACTGGATTCATTTCAGTCTGCTGAATTCATTACCTGACTTTTCCTCAACTTTATTTTGTGTCCAGGAATGTGTATACAGAGAAATGACACAAGGTCAAGACAAAATGCTAGAAAAGGTAGCATTTATCAAGGGTTATGTACTTTTTATTTCTGGGTGTACAATAGTCTAAAGATCACAATAAAAACTCCTGTGGTATTGACTTATTTAATGCCATAGATTTCTTGAGACAAACAGAATGACAAATCCTCTCAGCTTGTCATTGATTCTCAGTTTAAATAATATCAACTCTGAGTTTAAATAATATTTTTTTCTAAGAAGTACTCAGTAACATACTTTTTCATTTCCAAACAGAAATCTTTCACTATCAACTTGGATGTAGAAGTATTTTTATGCCAAGTAGACTAGTTGTGGACTAAATGCTGTGTTTTCCCAAAATTCATACAATGATAGTTTACCCCTCAGTGTGACAGTATTAGGGGATTTGGGGGTAATTATTTTCAGATGAAGTCATGAGAACTGCTCTTCACGATGGAGTTGGTGACCTTGTAAGAAGAAGACAGAGCAGTTGTTCTCTCTTGCCATGGGAGGGTGTAGCACAAATGCAACTTTCGGTAAGCAAGTAAGACATCCTTTCCCCACAGCACCTGAAAATCTCCATACCCTAATCTCAGACTTCTAGTCTCAGAACTATGAGAAATAAATATCTATTGTCTAAGGGTGTTTTGTTACAGGGGTCCAAACTAAGACCACCTCTCTATTATCTTCAAACCATCCTCCAAGGACCTCTTCCTTTCTCAAAATAAAACAAAACCAATAAACTTAGGGAAATGAAGATGCGTAATATTTTGCTGCATTTCTTTTTTCTTTTTTTGCCTAGTGTAAATTCTTACTTGGAGTTAGGAAATTTAAGAAGATCCAGTAAAAAGGTATAAGTGAAGTACCTTAGTTTTGATATTTTTTGGATAATTTTTTAGAGGCCTTTCTTTGTAATACTGTATGTCACTGTAGGGTCTGTTCACATTAAAGAATGATTTTAATTTGCCTTAGTGTCAACATTTTAATGAGAACATGTATCCCCCAAAATGCAATGTAAATCACTGAGGAAATGTGACTTTTTGTGCACAATGTGTTTAGAATGATCTCTGAGAGACGTAGCACTTGGTAAACGATATGCTTTCACAATGTGCACAAGCGCTCGAGTAATGTGGCCTTAGCTGAGATCACTGATAAATGTCTCCTAGGACAATCACAAGCCCAAATTATGCTAAGCATTGATAACATAATAACCACAGGAATGACTTTGTGTGTGACAAAATAGAGAGGTCTGTCAAAATTCTGTAAGATATGAAAAAAAAAGCCCAAAGTATATTATCAATAAGACTTGACTCTGGGACAGACAGTAAATAACTTGAGTCAGTGGGAACACCCTTCATGAAGCCATATGCTAAGACAAAAGGCTACTTCAAGCCATAACCAAGAGAGCTGACTTTCAGAAAAAAATCTCTATAGTTACAAAAGGCTAATGTCTGTCTATATTCAGAGAATATTTGTATGAAGAATAGTAAGGTTAAAGAAAAACCCAGCTAAATCTTGTTTTCATTGCTCAATAAATAAATGTCATTTACTTTATACTTCACTGGTACAGGATTAACAGGCTTATATAGGCCACATTGTATCCTGGCTAAGGTATGTCAACTATGAGAGTCTTATAGTGGAAGGCATAACAATGTATAATCCAGGATGGGGAAATCTGCAGACCTTGAGTAAAGCTGCCAGAATACTCCTAAATATCAATGTATGAAGAGCACGCAGAGGAAAAGGCATCTAAGAAGGTCAGTGGGCTGTCTCAGAAGCCAGCAGAAATGGGTACACAGAGTGACAAGATAGGAAGAAATATTGCTAAGCCAAATGCTCAGAGGTTATGCACGAAAATTCCTGAAAAGCACCCATTTGATTTAATAGTCAAGAGGTTGTTAGTCATTTTAAGTAGACCGCAATGAACAAAAATTTGGAGAGAACAAAGAGATACAGACAGTGAGAATTATTCTTTCAAGATGTTTGGCTCTGAGAAGAGGAAAAGAAATACGTCAGTAGTGGGAGGAATAGAGGATGTGAAATTAAAGACGTTTATTTAGTTATTTGTTTAGGTAACAAAACAGATAAAAAGTGATTTTGGTACTGTGAGAAAGTAGAGAGGGAAAGTTTAGAAAGGAAATCTACTGATGAATGTCAGATAATTCACCTATAAGCTATTGACCCAGTTTGACAGCTCTTCATTTTAGATGTAAAGATTGAAGGATTTCTACGCAAGGTATCTTTTTATTATTTATTTATTTATTTATTTATTTTTGGTGCTAGGAATTGAACTCAGAACCTCGCGCTTGCCAGTCAGACACTTATGCTGCTGAGTTATATCCCTGGTCCTACCCAAGATATCTAATAGCTACCTTATATTGCAATAGGTGTTGCCTAATTTCCAAGACCTTCTTACTTGCTTACTGTATCTGTTTCTGCTTACTCTTCAATTTGCCTGTCTTTGACCCCTGACTCTGCTTTCACATCTATCTTTGCTGTACTCCCAGGGTGGGTTCACTAAATAAAATGCTGGATGCCTAATTGAATTTGAGTTTCCAATAAGAAGTCATTTTTTATCTAGTATGCATACAGTATGTCTTGTTCAATACTTCTAACATACTTACATTAAAAAAACAATTTGCATTTATCAGATGACCACATGTAACTGTAGATTTGATGTTTTCATTTACTAAATCTGATACCCCTTTCCCAGGTTGGTTGATTTTCCAGGTACTCATTGGTACTCTTCAATTCTCAGCCCTGTTTCCCAGGCAACCCTTCCCGAAGCCCAGATTGAGAAGCATTAATATGTTCTGCTGATTTCAGATTCTCCAAATATCTTATAAGCCCTAAATTGTATCTATGTGTCTTAGCATTGCATTCTAGCATGTTTTACTTTTCTAGGTTTGCTTGCTCCACCAGGTATGGTTCCAGTATAAAAATTTCTCAGTATTCTTGAAGCAAATGCTATGGCAGGTAAGGGCAAGAAATTGAGAATGAGATAGAAAACTGTCTCTAATTTTTATCTTACCACAAATCGTCCACAAAGCAAGTAGAAATGACCATGTTTAATGACAGTTCATCATTGGACATGTAAAGGACAGTTTAGGCCAGAAAATCTGAGTCTGAGTCCTCCTCATCCTCAGGGTACTATTTGAAAGTCAGGAATTTGTGGCAGTCATAGTTGCTGACCTGATATCATGGCTATAGAATAAGTATGAGCACATGAGGAGTCAGTTCATTTATGCAATTCTGACCTGATCTATTAACCGAAGACATACCAAGTCCACATGGGAAAGCACAGGAAAACTTCATGGTGCTCAGTCTTTAAAAATATAAAAAAGCACATTTGACCCCCAGAAGATTCTCCCTTCCTTAAAGGATAAATTGTGAATGTCAAAGATAAATCTAAGCCAGTGTCTTGCTTTTCTCTCACAGCAAACTCTTTTGAAAGAGCTCACTGTCATATCAAGGACTTCCAGAATGTCGTATTTTAAACTAAATGAGAAAAAAAAATTTTTGTGCACACAAGAATAGTCACTGTCAAAGCGACACTCACATCCTACAAACACAATGATAATCTATACCCAGTTGATTGCTTTAACTCCATTATGAAGATAACCACCATCTGATCAGCAGCTTTAACATTTATTAAGCACCTCTTACATGCCAGACCTAAGGCTACGCAGCTTACAAATGTTAGTACTAATCTCAGCAACCCTGCTAGGAACATAATACTAACCTATTTAACAGATAAGGACATTAACATCCCAAGAAGTTTAAGAGGCATGTGAGGTATGGTCCATAAAAGCTAACATGAGTTCCACCTAGTAAAGAAGCCCAAAGCCTTCCCATTTTCCCAGATGGTAGTACGTCCCATTATAATTCAGAGGAAGTGAAATCATCCCTATTTTCTACAAATTGATAGATTTAATAAAAGACATAGTAAAAGACATAATGATTTGGGGTTGCCTAACCCATATTTAACTCAAAGAAGAACAATACACTAAGATGATACATGCATGGATCTAAAACAGAGGTTTTCTTAAATAGGAAAATAGCTCCTGAAATTC
>RJWM01013559.1:0-52989 GCA_004363535.1 Dasyprocta punctata
AGAACAAAATCCAGCACAGCAAACACAGCTCCGCTTCCAGAATCACTGGAAATCTGTGGCAAGATGTGAACTGCAAAGATTTGGGTGATTCCACCCACACTGCACTGCTAATAGTTGTAGTTTCCATGGCTTCTTTCTTTGGCTGAATTTTCTCACTCCTTGCAGTTTTCCTTGGATGATTCATGTTCTTGGCTTCTCCAAACTTCTGGGGTCTCCAGTGCACCTTGAATTTCACACTCACAGCTTCACACAGTGCCCTCTCAGTGACACACTGCCAGGACTCCTAGGCTTTCTTCTGAAATCTGTGTAGAAGCCTTCCTGAGTCCACAACTCTTGCATGCTCCATGCACCTAAAATCAGCACCACATGGATTATGCAATGGTCTGCTAGCAGCTGGGGCAGTAGCTAAGTTTCCATCTGTCTTGCCTGTAGGTCCAGTGCCTATGGACCAAATTACACGCAATAATTTCCCCAAAACTGTCACCATTCTGAAACATGGTGCTCTGGGGCTCTCTTCTCAAAGCAAAATCTTTTGCTTTTGCAATTTTGAGGCCACAAAGGGTGAAGTTCTGCTGTTTCTTGTGGCCCTCAGTCCATCTTTTCTATTGTCCTTTTCCTTCTCAGCAATCAAGATCTCTGCTCTATTTTTGCAGTCCACAGCTTTACTGGAGCTTCTTTTGTGGCCAAACTCAAAACATTTTATATCATTCTGCTGGGCTCTTTGCTCTTGATTTTTGACATAAATCTGGCTAGAAGCCCTGAACTGTAACCATGCTGCTGCCTCAACATTCAACTGCCTTGAAATTTCTTCTGTCAGATTAATTAGTCTGCTACCATTAATCTCAGTCTCAGGGAAAGTCTCTAGACACAAGCAAAATACAAACTTCTGCCAATGCATAATACACATTGACTGGAGTACAGCCGCTAATGCAGTCCTTCTTCTCAGCAGAAACCTCTGACCCCAGTCTTTACTGGCAGGATTTCTATCACCCTTCTGATTGTCTGAGCTCTTACCAGAATCTCTCATCAAGTACAACCTCAGGCGTTCCATCTCTACTTTTTCAGCTGGCATCTCCACATCTTTCCTAAATCTTCATTCTCACAGGCCAGTGCCAAGGCTCCTAAACCACATGGTCAGTTACAGCCATAGCAACAGCCCCACTTCTCTGGTGCCAAATTCTGTCTTAGTTACTTTTCTCTCATTGATAAGACAAAATGCCTGGCATCCAAAGTTAAAGGGGAAAAGGTTCATTTGGCTCACAGGTTTTAGAGGTTTTAGTCCATAATTGACTGGCTCCAAGAGAAAATGGCATGGTAGAGGGAGGTCAGAAAGGGGAAACACTTAATGGTGGTCATAAGGTAGCAAAGCAACCAGGGACAACAACAGCTCTTTCTGTCCCTTATAACTATCCAGGTTACTTAAGGCAGGTTCCACTCACACCCTTAAACCAAATGTCACTGGTCCTAGCATTGCACCATGAATCAATTCCAGCATCAATTGCTCTAGATCCAGCCATCTCTGAACAAGCTCCACCTATCACCACATGAGGCTTTGAGGGGATATCTAAACATAAGCCTTAACACTGAATAAACCTGGACTTTCTTAAATTAACTTGACCAATGCTATTTGCTCATTTTCTTCGAGAAAAGAACCTGGAATCTAATTCCAGAGGGACAGTTGAGCAACACAGAACAAGGCAGTTCAGTTAGTTGGCAAGCCACTTTTAGAAACAGGCGACTATGCAACTGTATAATCCCTTTTTGTTTGCCTAAATTTCTAACTTTACATCAAATTTAGTTTCTTTGTAAGGCCTCACAGTCCATCCTTCCATTTCTCATTCTCGCTGGACATTGATTTATTTTTTGAAACTCTCATGCTTGCTCTGAATAATAGCTTGGTAGTATAGAATGCTTCCTATAAAGCGTCCTATGGAATGATTTTCTTTGCATAGAGGTGCTAAAATGTTACTTAAAAACAAAGCAACAAACCATTCCAATGAACCAACAAAGAAACAAAAGAAACAGAGGAAAATAATATTACACATAAAAATAAATTGGAAAGATATGGGTTAAATTTGAGTGGTTTGAGTTTTTTTGTTTTTATTGTCATTATCATTTGCTTTTGTTTTTGTACTTGGGATGGGATCCAGAGTTTCTGTACCTGGTCACAACACCAACCCTTTTCTAGATATTTAATCTGGAGACAGCAACTTGCTAAATTGCTAAATTGCCTGAACTGGGCTCAAAAATGGTCTTGCCTCAGGTTTCTAGAGTTCTGTGTTTATAGGCAGGTACCACTACAGTGGTTGGGCTTGAGAGACACTATTTAAATGAAGACTTCTCAGTGTCATAAAGAAGATTATAACTCCCAAAGGTAAAATTTATACATAGAAATTACCCTAGAATCAATTCCTAAGAGTACAGTGTTTGTTTGCTTATTTGTTTGTTTTTGTCACGGCAATCTTCCAGGCCTAATATGAAATTATCTGGGCATTATTATTCCACTCCTAAATTTCCTGTGACACTATCCATATATATTAAATACTGCTATATTGAGTTCACCTGATGAAACAACTGAGACTTAAGGAGGCTTAACCATCTGTCTAGGATCACAAAGCCTCTAAGAGTCAGCCCTGGCCTTTGAACTTCTGGCTCCAGAGTTCAGGCTTAGCCTCATATGTGTTAGGAAAACAATCACTTGATAACCTCACTGACCTGCATAAGTGGGGCAACAGGAGAGATTCGATGAGATATGGAGTGCAAAATATATGACTTTACAGAGGCGTTAACTCCCTCCATTTCTGACTTAATTATTGTCACTATTCAGGGTATCTTACTATTATTTTTTAAACATGTATATTTTATGTAACCAACTGTGATTGAACAGAAGCTTCTATGCCCTCTCCAGTCTTTATGGAATCAAGTCTACTGGTATTTAGCTGAATATAAGATTAGAGCTCCATGAAAACTTGTTATCAGGGATGAATATATGACACTATCTTTTGAAATTGACAATTTACTTTTAATGTGGCATATTATCCAGGTCTTATAAATATGCTTGAAAATGTCAGAGATGCATAATAAGTTTCTATGATTTATTTATATTCGTTATCATTTGGAACAGTAAACGATTGCACGACATTCTTGGCTCTTCAAAATATAAAAGCATACCATTTAAATTTTATTTTTACATTTTTCTTTACTTGTTACCATAATCTTTGACTCATTTTTCTCCAAACATGTCCACTGCATTCTTTCTGAGTTGCTCATGTTGTCCTTTTTCCCTGTTGAAATCATGTGGCTCATTTTAGGACTTTCTCAAATTTCATTTTTTCAGTGAAGACTTTCTTAATCATTTCACCTAACCTTGAATCTAATAACAGTTGTATTGATATAACAATTTTCATATCAATGAACAAACATTAACCTTTCCATAAAGTTATATAATTTTGTTATATACATGCTATTTCCTCCTCCCATCACCCCACTGTCTATCTCTCCCCCACCCTTCCAGACAATTGAGCAGAATTTGAGAACACTGAGTCATACAGCCCTTGTATTGTAACAACAGCAATAAAGTAACAATTCTTAAAATTAATTGAATGTTCACTAGATACAGATGGTATAGAATTGCTACATTATGGTATAATCACTGGTACGTACAACTCTATAATAGCATAAATAATATTCTACTCCAACTCATAGATAGGGAAATGCAGAATTAGAGAAATTACTTGCCCCAAAGTTTCAAACAAATGAGGTAGTGGGACCAGGACTGGCCCCATCCCAAGGATTCCTTAGCTCATCCTTTGAGCAACTATACAGTATCTCCAAAGTAACTAGTAGAAACTATTCATAGTAGAAACTCAATAATAAGTAAAATTGAGTTTATATTTTCTAAGATGTATACGTTTTATGTTAAGCATTGATATATCATGTTAGTCTTTACACCTGTGCATTCCTAAAAAGTGTGCATTGTAAATGATGCTCAATTAGCTCTTAGGAAATATCACAGTGCTTTACTCTTTAAGAAGTATGACTTTCACGAGAACATGTTTTAGATATTTTTCTTGATGCTGAGACAAAATGTCTGATGCCAAAATTTAAAAGAGGAAAGATTTATTTAGATCATGGCTCACAGAGGTTTCAGTCCATAATTAGTTGGCTCCAGTGCAGGGTGGTGTGGCAGAGGGGCACAGCAGAGGAGAAACGGTTTGTGGAGGGCAAGAGGCAGCAAATCAGCAAGAAAGCAAGCAGCAGGTGGCAAACAACAAGCAACAACCTTCTATGTGTGCCCTCTGTCCCATCCAGGCTACCTACCCTTAGGGAAGGTCCTACTTATACCCAGGGTGCAGCAGCCTTAATCCTAGCATCACATCAGGAATCAATCCCAGCATCAGACACCCTAGTTCCAGCCGCCTCCAAAAAGCCCAACCTGTGAATGCATGACGCTTCAGAGGAACAACTAGATACAAGCCATATCAGAACATAAATCCCTTATTTAGTATAAAAGATTAAGCTGAATGTGACTTGAGAACTAAGGAAAATGTATCATTGGATTGCCTCTTCTAAAACTATGATTTTCAAAATAAAGTTTATAACTGGTTTTTTTTGTTTTGTTTTTTTGGGTTTTTTTTTTTTTGAACTAAAGTTTCATTATGTAGTTCAGGCTGGCCTGCAACTCACTATGTTCAGACTGGACTCTAACCCACTACCTAGCCAAGCTGAGCTCAAACTTTTGATCCTCCTGCCTCAGTTTCCCTGGTGTAAGGACTCCATGGGTGTGCCACTATACCTGGATAATAATGTATATTCTCATTGTTTGCTATTGGCTCTTTGTGCCTTATGTCTTGTCAAATAATATGATATCATCTTCCTCCTCTTAGACACTGGGAATAGACTTAATTTCCAGGATTACCTATGATTGTAGAATTAGTAGTAGCTGGCTGGAGACCTGATTTGAAAAATAATCAAAATCTTTGTCCAGATCAAAAAAAAATGAGAGAGAGAGAAAGAGCGCTATGGTCAGATAGGAATATCTGAAATGAACACAGGACTGCTATGGATAGCACAGTGCCTTGCGAATAGCAAGTGTGACATACTTGTCATTTCTGCTATAGGCTATTGTCTTTAGTGTTCTAAAAGTGTTTATTGGATTATGAATGAATTTTGTTTTTAAGTAAAACAATAGATCAAGCAAAACATAAAAGGTCTGGAATACAGAATGATTTGTTTCAAACTAGGCAGTTCTAAGTAGGTCAGTCTTGATATTACTTTATGATGTGTGAATGGAGGTTCATCTCTGAGAGTCTCCATCATTGATGTTATCTTCTATGACTTCCTGTTCTATGTTATGTAACTTGACAATAATGTCTTATCCTTTGTTAGGGACTGTTACAGAGAGCTTTCAATCACTCTGAGTAAAGCCAAGGATATAGTTGGCTAAGACAGTTATGCTTCTGGAGCATCATCAGGCCTAACGAACATGTGAAATGATGGGGAAGTTATTAGATCATTACATGGGCTTCTCCTTTGCTTTTCTTTTTATACTCAGAGAATAAAAGTAGTCACCAAAGCCTTTGGATTATAGCGAGGATGGTTTGTCTGCCAAGGTCTTACTTGACATTTTCTGGCTCAATTCATGTAATACTTCTGCATCCCCATTAATATTTACTACATTAAATCTATTAACAGCTTTTGCTTTTTGCTGAGGGTATTATCTATGTTTTCAGTGTTTAATTTTCTGCCTTATTTGAAGTATATGACAGTTTTGAAATGAATATAAAGTGTTATGGTTTGTGTCTAGATGTCCCCCCACCCATAGCCTCAAGCAGTCATAGGATATTTTTTTAAAGTGGCTGAATCCAGAGTGTGTGATACTGGGATTTAAGGGCATGTGATTAGTAAATCAGTTCACTGATTGGTTTGGCATAGGTCTTGCTAGGATTAAGAGTGTGAGTGCCACACCCACCCTAGGGTAGCCTGCATACAATATAAGGGACAGAAAGAGAGTTGTTGCTCCCTTGTTGCTTTTGATGCTTTATGGGTGCCATGAACTGTTCTCTGCCATGTTCCTTGGAGCCAGCCAGTTATGGACAGAATCCTCTACAAATTGTAGCTAAATAAACCTTTCCCCCATTCACTTTAGGTGTCAGATATTTTGTCTCAGAAAAAAAAAAAAAAAAGAAACTAAGATACAAAGTCATACAGCTACTAACTTTTCCTGGTATCATGCATTTACATTCATGAATGGCTAACTTAAAGTCTAAATTTTCAACACTTTTCTAGCATGTGTTTCTTTGTCTGAAGATTTTTAGCTACAGGTCACATATGCTTACCTACTGTAATCCCACTGACCCAGCTCTCCATATGAATATCTTATTAATGATAAACGCTCTTAGAAAGATTTACTGTCTTTATGTCTATGTAACAGGAAAAACTAAGGTACAACGTTGTTTCTCATGATATGGATTTATTTCATTTTTCTTTTTTTTTTTCATGCTCACTTTGCTATAGCTATATCTCTAGTGCCCCTATCCCCAATTTGTTAAGGCAAGGTCTCTGTAAGTTGCTCTGACCAGTCTTGAACTTGTGATAATCCTGCCTCAGCCTCTCAAGTATTAGAAATTACAGGTGTACACCAACATGCTTGGTTGGGTTTATTTTTTTTAAATATTAGTATTTTGTTTGTTTGTTTTGTTTTGTTTTGTTGTCTTTTTGAGACAGAGTCTCACTATGCAGTTCAGGCTGGCCTTGAGCTCACTTCATAGCTGAGGCTGGCCTCAAACTTGCAGTGATACTCCTGCCTCAGCCTCCTTCTGTTACAGACAACTTTCATTCTCATCTTCCATCCCACAATGTACACCATACATGTAAAGAAAATGAACTTTGTATTTGAAGACATTATTCATATTTTATGATGAATGTTTTTAGTTTCAAACACTTGGACCTATTATAGCTGGGGGAACAAAAAAGGATTTTTTGTGATTTTTAATACACAATCGCTGGGAGGATGGCAAGGCAACTGGTGGCATACTCTGCAGCTCAAGCACACTAAATCCTTTGACAGATAAATTATAAGGAAAAGAAAGGGATGACAGAAGAACCTATAGATTAAAAGAGACTTAATAGACACAATTAGTTTTTAAATAGGCAAGATCCAACTATGATGTCTAGGGATGCATACTTACACAATAAAATAATAATAAAATACCTGGAAGTGGTTGTAAATGTCAGGATAGTGGCTAAATTTGGGAGAATTAAGGACTTACAGCAGGCTACATGGATGGGCTTCTAGGTGACTTGACAATTCTATGTTTTATGTGGCACATATAAGTTCACCTGAAAATAACTTAAATTATTTATTTCTGTGTATGTGATGTTTTGCATTTTAATTAAATATAATATCAAAATTAAAACTTGAAACTATAATTTAAAACACATCAGGAGTATCACTTTCATACAGGAGATAAATCATATTTATAAACACAATGTATTTGTAATTAGCATGTTTTCATTCCAAGAGTTATATTATGAAAATCTTTTTCAGTGGTAGGAATTAAATCCAGGCCCTCACATACACCAGGGACATATACTCTACAACTGATCTACACACACCCCTGCTCCTCAGCCATATTTAAATCTGAGTCCTGCCTATCAACTTTTGTGACCTTTATCTATAACAGCAATGTGTTCAAGCTAACAGAAAGTAAAGCTTTGTTCAGATAAAAAAAAAAAATACTGATCACTCTTCTTCTAACCTAGGTATAAAACATTAAATATCAACAAATTGAAAGTATAAATACGTAATGCATAGGAATATAAAGATCAATTTTTAAAATCAGGGAAATCCTGACCCAAGTAAAATGGCCTGAATTGAAATGTTGGTATCTTTGAGCTTTTTAAATGCACCTAGATAACACACATAATAATTGATATAGATTTAAAATTATGATAGTATAACAAAACTCTCATCACCCAGCAACTCTGTATTTCTTTCTCTAGCAGATCCATTTTGGTTGCTTTCCACATATACAGCTTTCTCTAGGTGACTGGTCCTCTTCTCCATTTCTAGTGAGTTTGTGAAAACGGTATTTGCTTTTTGATCAAGGATCAGCTCAATGGACATGTGACCTATGGTGGAACCTTTCTTCAAATTGAAATACTCTCAAAAAGACAAAGGTGCTCTCTGCATTCTGTGGTCATTTTATGGGAAGTGTGAGTGTGTTATGCATTGTCTCCTAATGGGAACGCTAAAAATCAGTGGGGGCCAGAGGCAAACTGGTAGGCAGCTTCTAAAATGGTTCTCCACAATCTCTGCCTCCTCCAGTTCGCACAGAGTTTAATCCCTTCTTCTTGGGTACAAGCTGCAACCAGTGACACTTTCAGTTAACAGAATATAGTAAAAGAAATAGAATGTCACTTCTTAGATTATAAGAGGTGACCTTCTGTTTTGAGTACTTTCTCTCTCTTCAGAGTTCTTTTTGATTTTCTGTTATGGTACTAGCTTATCAAATATTGGTTTCTTGTTGATATTGAGAAAAATGGAGTCTACCACTTCCTTCAAGCTGCATTCTCAAACAGTCTGGCCCAGGAAGACCTTACTTGCCTTTTCAGTGTGTTGGGATTCACTATAGACCATACACTGCATGAGTTTCAGGTTACCTTGTGGCCCAAGCTTAACCAAAACCATACAGCAAAGGGAATTATGGAAGATGTAATGCAGCTTAGTGAACCTGACCCACTGCAAGGCTACGGAAATCACTGAGTGATTACAAATGACAAAATAAATGCACAATTTTTTCTTTTACTTTATTGGTTTTCAAGATAATGAATTGACTATCATCCCTTGAAGTTGACTGATGTTTAAAATTAACTTTTTAGGCCATTCACAGACCAGGGGTAGAGAGAGCAAGGCCACACCAGCAAGCAAACCCAGTCTGGGAACCAGTGCCATGCACAGGCTGCCACCAGACAGGAACAGCCAGACCCCAGCCCCTTCCAGTGTGCAGGCTGGCAAACAGGAAGTACCAACCCCCTCCCCCATAAGCCACTGGCCTACCCAGAGAAATACATGCTATGATGATAGCTATGGAGGTGAAATGCAATTGTATGCCTGTGGTGATTTGGTGTTTCACTAACATTGCAGGTCTAGGGCCAGTGGTCTGATCATAGGTTCAGAGGATAGTGGTATGCAATGTGACATCTAGGAGGATCTCCTTCTGAGGATTGCAGCCATTGTTGATTCCCTATGGTCTTGTTTTTGAAGTCGTATATTGTTTCTATCTGTTTTCTTTGGTTAGGTTTTATTCTCTTTTGTTTTGTTTGATTATGTCAAATCCAGTGGCAGGAGCAGCTATTTCAAAGATAGCAAGATATATTATGGTAGCAATTTTGGATTTACTATTGGCTTGTTTAGAAGTCCTTTATTGTATTCATTGTTTTGTTTTTATTGTTTCTATTCTATTCTGTTCTGTTTGGTTTTTTACTATGTCTGAAGTTATCTGCAGCTATTTTGAAGACATCAAAAGGCATTAGGGTAACTGTTGTTGATTTTATAATGTTTTGAAGTCCTGTATCTCTTATACTGTTTTATTTTGATTGGTTTTATTCTGTCTCATCCTTTTTAAAATAAAAAAATAAGTAAATACAATTAACTTTTTATTTTAGAAGGATTTTATATTTATGAAAAACTAGTGAAGGTGTTATAAACAGTTCCCCTATACTCCGCATTTCCACTTCCCAAATTATTATTATTTTACAATAGTGTAGTATAATTGTTAATGAGTCAATATTTATATTATTATTAAATTTCATACTTTATTCATATTACCTTATGGGATTTTGATGACTTTGAAAATTTGGAGAAGTACTAGTCAGGTATTTTGCACAAGTCCTTCAATTAGTATTTGTAGAATTTTTTTCTTGTGATGAGACTAGTTTTATGTATTTTTCAGAGGAAGACTATAAAGACAATACACTATTTTTGTTATATTAAATATTCAGAGCTCATGTTTTCAACTTGATGCATTACTGTTGTTATTAACTTTGATCACCTTGCTGACCTACTGCTTGTCAGTTTTCTCAGTGTAAATTTATCTCTCCCACTCCTACTGTACTCTTGGGAAGGTCACTATGTGGAGCCCATACTTAAAGAATGGAGAATTATGTTTTACCTCCTGCAAAGGGGAATATTTGCATAAATTATTTGGAATGTTTCTGCATGCGTGATCTATCTATTCTTCTAACACCTATGTATTTATTCAATAATTCGTTTACATTAGTATTGAACCATGGATATTTATTTCATTCTTTGGGCTACAAACTAATGTTTACTTTGTTGCTAAAGTTTTTCCTGCTTTGTTCACTAAGGGCAGTGTAAATTGACTCTTGAGTCCTTTTGACATAGCCATAACATGTGCATTTCATTTTTCCTTTTCTTTTTGAGTATCTCCTTACTCTCTGGTAATACCAGATGCTCCAACCCATCTTGCATAATTCCTGCTCCATTTCTTGAGCCAGACGGCCCTGTTTCTTTTTCCTGGAGAATGGCATTAGAAATTGAGCACTAGTATACATGATGATACTTGGGTACAGCTGCTTCTAAGCCCTCTTATTTTACAGAGCAATGGCATATGTGTGTATATACTAATATATGTAAATTTACCATCTACATATTCTTCTTCACATAATGTATATATCTATAGTAAACTAAACACCAGTTCATACTGATATCCGTACTCCAACTTATCTGTAATCTACCACTCCAGTACTGAGAAGCCTGACCCTCATACCAGCCACCATTCATTTACTTAATTGTTCAATTGCAGTGTGTGGTGTGGTGTGTGTGTGCATGTGTGTGTACTGTTACAGTATAATTGTTAGCACATACCCTGTAGATATTACTTTATCATTTCCAGTTACTTGGGTAACTCCCTCACTCCCTTCCAGAAGGCCATTTTATCTATCTCTAATACATTTATAGTCTATCGTCACAGTCTACAGTATTTTTGTGGGCTCACCTGCCTTCCAAAGTGATTTTTAATTGTGTAAATTAAACATTCACTCTTTGTGTTGAATAGTCCTATAGGTTCTGATACCTGCTTAAAGTTTGTATTAAGCATCAAACTCTCATGTAATTTAGTTTCAACTATTAATCCTCCTTATTCATTTGAACCCCTGATATGTTTATCATGTCTATAGTTTTGCCTTTTCCAAGATGTCATATAAATGAAACCACAATATCTTTTACAGACTGGGTTATTTTCCCCACAGCATATACATTTAAGATTTATCCTTGTCTTTTGTGGTTTATTAGCTAATTTATTTTTATTTATTTGATAATATTTTAGTGCACATGTATATCAGAATTTGTTTATTCATTTATGGAAAAAATATCTTGATGCTGCTAGGTTTTGTTATATCTGAATTAAGCTGTTACAAACATTTGCATGCATGTTTTTCAAATCAGTTGATTAAATATGAAAGAGTGCATTTTCTAGGTTGTAGGATAAGACTGTTTACTAGCTAAGAAACCTCTCAAAATCTTTCTAAGTGTACCATTTCACATCCCTATTAGCAATGGGTGGGTTAAAGTGCTTGGTGCTTCATATCCTTGACAGCTATTGGTGCTATCTTTATCTGTTTTTCTTGAATTGTCTCTTCTAATAGGTGTGTAGTGGTTTTTCTTTTGTGTAAAAAAATAATTTCTCTCTAAACTTCATAATCCTTAACCAGGATTCCCTGTAACAACAGGTGTATTAACAAGAGAAAACAATTTAGTAACATGTACTGCATTGTATATAGATTAGGGAAAAAATAGAAATGAATGAAACTCTAAAACAAATCTCAGAAAAGTATCTACTCTTCAAGCTTAAATACCACTGTTTTCTGAAATAAAAGAAGAAGGCTTAAAGAATGCCATCAGGAAAAGTACAGTGCCTTAAAGCAAAAGTCACGTTTGTTAAGAAAAATTAAGTTTGTAAAAGTGTTATTTTGTTGCATGGCAACATCTGTGGATTTTTAGTTTATATATACTTTTTCTAACATAACAGGTGATATTGTAAATGCTCATGTATCTCACTTTCCTTATTTATTTCACCAAATTAGCAACTACTATATGCAAAACACTAGTTATGTTATTCAGTGCTACAAAGTTTAATAAGACACAGATTCTGGCCTAAACATTCCGGGGCAAAAGATTTACATTAACACATCACTCTGAATCAAAAGAATGAATGAGAATAAGATGATGAGTGTGAATGGAATAACAAAAACTTTCCAGTGGTAACATTTAGTTTTGCTTTGTAATGCTTTCTAACGTAGGTTTAAGGATACCAGAGAATGGGCTGATGGAACTCTTTTTAAAACGCTTGCTCAACTCTAAAAGACTCTTTTCTAAGAATTGAGAAACATGAAGGGTTAAAAGAGAAGCAAATGAATAGGAAAACAAGACTCCAATAAATATTTTTATTGAATTGTTAACTTTGTGTGTGTATTTCTCTTTTAAATTTTCATTAGCATATCATTATGATCTCTGTTAAATACATTCATTGTGGGGGAATTGGTACATTTCCATATAATATCTTGGTCTTTTTTCACTTCTTCTTTCCCTCCATCTCCTTCCATCTCCCCCAGATGCCCTTCTCGGCCTTTCTTTCTTTCATGAATTGCAGGTGTGTGCCACCATGCTCTGTTTGTATGATTCATTGTGTTTAAAATACTTTCTCTCCTTTCTTCTTGTATCGCTAAAGAATCATACACATGAGAACATTCCCATGCAGCGGAAGTAGAAAATGTTGGAGAACAATAGCGACAGTTTCAGTTCCTGCTCCCAAGCTGCACCTGTTTAGAGTACTTTTGATAGTGTCCTAGAAATAGGAAAGGTAGATGTGAGGTCAGTGTTGAAAGAACATCCACTCTTTTCCAGGCTGCAGGAAATGTGAATAAGGAAGCAAAGTAATCCAGCGGAGCAGCGGTGGCAAACCTATGGTGTACTGTCCACAGCGGGCTGTCTGCTATCATTGGAAACTCTGAAAGCTCCACCATCGCCACACTAGAGGTCTAGAACTGAAGGAGATTCCTGGTAATGGAAAAAAAAATTCGGGATGTGGAGTTGAATATCTGCATTGAATCCCTGCTGCATTCTCCTGTCAGGGTCAGTAACTGCTGCCTCCTCCCAGCCTCCAGAACATCCAGCTAAAACCCGCCCCGGATTTCATGTGCCTTGGCCTCCATCGAGTTGGATAGGGAAAGCTGTGATGAACGCTGTGACCCAAACTGGTTTTAATGCATTATGGTATTTAGTATTCTTTTATTTTATCCTCTTGACAAAAACAAAGGTCAGTGCTTTCTCTTTTTGATATCCTAGAAAGCACTCTACATTTTTTGAATTTGTGAACTTATTACTGTTACGCTTAGCTGAAAACTCATAAGCCTTTTTTTGTTAAGAACTGAGATTAAAAGCACTGATTCAAACTGTTTTCTGAGAAAAATGTTCTTTTATCAGATAAGGAACAGAGTCTATATTAGATAAGCAACAAAGTTAAAGAATATAACCCACTTTTCACACATTATGTTTTAGGAGTATACAATCCAGAGTATAAATATTCAGAAAATGTTATTGATTTACTGTATTTTGCTCCTTAAAAGATCAAGTTTGGAAAGAAAATATTTCTTATTGCATGGAATCTATTACATGTAATTAAAATGTTCTTAATATGAAGGAAACCCTACAGGCACAGTAATTCTGATGTCCTCGTTAACCATAGCATTTGTTCATAATTCTTTTTTTGTTTGTTTGTTTTTCATTTTGTTTTTGTACCAGGAATCAAACTCAGAACCTTGCGCTTGCCAGGCAGGCACTGTGTCACTGAGCTATATCCCCGGCCCTTATTCATAGATCTTAACCACAACAGTTTGCTTAGTTTTATGACTCTGCACTGTTTCAGAATCTTTCACATTGTCAGTTTTTTCATCCTAAATAGGAATTTACAGTAATCTTGGGTATGAAATAATATAATGTATATAAAACCCTTTATAAAAGACTATTAGATTTCTCTTTTAAAAATGTAACATTGTCTTTTTTAAAAAAAGAAAATGATGTATTTGAGAAAAATGCTCCTCACAAAAGGGCAGCTGTAAAGTCCAGAGACCTCTATAACAGTTAACTTCTTTTTTCTTAAAGAGAAGAATGGATGGTGTTCAAGCTATCAGAGCAGTAGAGGGATACATCCCGGAGTGTCTCCCAAATTATTCTCAGGAAGCAGAGTCACAAAACACAAAGACAAACTTCCCATGGAGAAATTCTTCTAACCAGTTAGCTTAGCTTAGCTGATGAATTACCTCGCCCTCCTGCTCAGTGGAAGTGTGACTTATCTCTGCCAACCAGTTACCCGCCATGACACACACCTTTAGAGGCAGTGCAGCATTCCATCACATCTACCCACCAGCACTGCGCTGAGATGGAATGAGGCAACACCCACTAAAAGAAACAAACCCTACGGGAGATGTCCTCACATGAAGACAGGTTATTCCAAAAGCGCCTGACCCAGAGAGGCATTAATATCGCTGGCTAACCCATAGACAGTTAACTAGGCAAACAGCTAGCATGGCTATATTAACCCCCAGTGTACTGCTTTGTCCCTTAAAATCTATGGACCACTTGGGGCCAATACCACAATACCACCTCTGTCCATGAACCCTCAGCATAGGGCATCTGTGCAGAGGTGGGAAGCTTCCTGGAGCCCTGCTCCTGCTCACACCGGGTCTGCCATCCACTGCTAACTGTGCAGCGACAGATGCAACTGTGTGTCCTTCCAAAGTGTTCCTACCACACTAAGCTCACGTTGGCACCTAGTTCTGGCTGCCCAGTAGTATCCTCATGTGCAAGGAAACAAGTGAAACCACAGGACAAGCGCGCAGGGTGGAGGTTATAAGGGAGAAACAGACACAAAACACAGATGTGCGGGTCTCCCACAGACCAGGACCCACGGCTACATCTCAGGTCCCTTCACCTGTCACTCCTACTCTTGGACCCCAAATCAGGTCAGCACTTTTCCTTCTGAATCTGGCAGATTTGAAATGAGTATGGAAAGTCCATAAACACAATCAGGCCAAATACAGGTGACATAACAAACTTAGGCTAAGAGTAACCTGCAGATTTATTTTCGTAACTTTTTGAAACAGAGAACGTGGCACAGTCTTGGGGGAGCCGGGTGGAGCGCAGGCCTGCTAAGTGCTCACCCCAGCACAGGAGAGGTGAGGTCCACCGAGGAAAGCCAGGTAAGGCCACGCCACACTGCACTGGCACAGCTGCTGTCTGAAATTCCACAGGCCTTTCCCGAGCCACACAAAGCCGCTGGAGGTCCAAGTCCCCAAAGTTTTCCAGCTCTTGGTTGAAGCAAGTTCCACTGGTCCTTAGACTCAATCGTCATAGTCCCCAACTGCAACCTTCTTGCCCAGTTCAAAAGTGGCAACCTCCTCTTCATCATCATTTTCAAAGGGGTTGCTGTTCTCTCTTTCATTGTTGAGCTCTCCAAAGCGGTTCCCCAGTTGGGCCCGGTATCTGCTTGACATTTCCGCTTCCTGGCTCCGTGGCTCCTTTGTGTGCCCATCAGGGTTGGCATGCTTGTAAAAACAGCTCCCTCCAAAGGGGCAGCTCCCACAGCCTTCATCCGAATACCTGCGCTTTTTCTTGCTTATGGCCCTGGAATTCATTATGTAGCCCTGGATGGCCTGGAACTCACAGCATTCCTCTTGCCTCAGCTTCCCAAGTGTTGGGATTATAGGCCTGAACCACCATGTATGCCCCAGCCCTGTTTTATTTTGAAACAAGATGTCATTAAATTGCCAAATTGCCTCGATTGGCAAACTTGTGGTCCTCCTGGCTCAGCCTCCAGAGTGCTGGGATTACAGGGGTGCACCACTATGCCCAGCTCACTGCATCTGTTTAACAATCACCTGGGAGACCTGAGTGATCAGAAGGCTGTGGACCACAGGTGAGATTCGAGGCCCAACACAGTCGCTTCTTTCTTCAAGCCCTGCACACAGCAATTCTGACAGTGAAGCTGGCAAACAGTTAAAGTGGAAGGAGTTGCTCCAGAACTACCTGGAAAGAAGCAGAAGACCTGAGACTTGGAGAGCTAGCTCCTTTCCCCAGCACAGCAGCAGCAGCAGCAGCAGCAGGAAGAACAGCATGTTCCCGAGTGGGTAGGCAAGGTGTTGCCTGCATGGAGTTTCACAGGAGGAGAGGACTGTGGCCACGTGAAGGACCTCTCCCACAGTCTAGACTGTGTAGTACACAAGCATTTCCAGTGAGGGTACTGTAAGTATGGAGACGGCTGCAGATATGAGCACAGCAAGCTACTGAAAATGGGAGCAGCTGCTGCTGCAGATCTAGCTGCAAAACCATCCCTTGTGGTTGTCTTGAGTCTGTCCTCTGTGGCTGGACCACACCAGGAGGGGAATGCGGGTGAGCCTGAGCCCAGAGATGCCAACTTCCCGGCCATGGGTGTAGGGTCCGAGGACTGGTTGGACATGGCCAAGTTCTTACCCAGGAAGCTCTACTGCGGCCGCAGCACCTCAGCCTGCACAGAGGCCCCGGTGCTGGGCTCAGTGCCCAGAGAGTCCAGGAAGCAGCTCTACTTGTACACTGCCATGGATTGGTGCTGCTATGGGGAGAATTGTGTGTACCTGCATGGTGACTCCTGCACCCTGCAGACACAGCCCAGAGGTGCCAGAACAGAAAATCCTGCCTCGAAGCCCTGGAGAAAGACATTATGGCCTCCTTGTATTTCTGAATGAGTGTCTGTTTCCCCTCTTTTTCTTCCACCCCGTACTCACTGGGGAAGACAAAGTGAGACTGGATCCTGCACTGGGAGCAGGACTTGTCCACCTTGCTCTGGAATTGCTTAGCTCTCCTCCACTGGTGCGCACACTGGAGACAACATGTATGGCTGCAGTTGAGAGGAGGCTGACGTGGTGCTCCTCCATGCAGATGCCACCTGCCAAGGCCTTGCTGCGCTGCACGGCAAAGGACGCTGGCCAAAAAACAAAACAGAACACATCAACCCACCAAACAACCAAACAACAACAACAAAAAGAAAAAACAGAGAAAAGGCCTGGGGATGTAGCCATGGGTTCAATCCCCAGTTCCACACTCAAAACAGAGAGAGAAAGGGGTAGAAGAAAGACAGTGGGAACAAAAGTGTAATAGCCTTAATGATGGTATATATACAAGTTGTATGGTAGAGTAAGATGACACTTTCAAATAAATTTCCCAGATATTTTACAGCAAGAGACCCTGAGATGATTTCTGCCTTCTTAGAGAATTATATTGAATTTGATTTGCTAGGCAAGTTTTATAAATTTTAATTTTCCTGAGGCAGCATGAATATTTATTAGGCTACATAAACTTCTCTACTCTTAAGCTTTCAAAAATATTTTAGATAGAAAATATGGACTATGACATGTTGTCCTGGAAATAATAAAAGGGCAATTTTTGTTTGTATTGTGTCAAGTGGGTGACCTTTTGAATCCAAGGTAAGACAAATTGCCAATGACAGCTTCAGATTTTCACCAATCTGCCTTGAAAAACATTATTACAAATTGTATTTTAGCAGAAGTACTTCTTTAAAAAAATAAAAATGAATTATTCATGAAAAATCACTTCATCTCTTAGTATACCTGCTGAGAAGCTTTTTCATTGCTTATTAAAAATATGCAAAAACTATGTAATTAAACCTTCACTCCTTTTTTTTTTTTTTTTTTTTTTTGCTTTGCTAATGCCTCATAATGCATCATGGGAAGGGCGATGACAGACATTTATTTGTATTCACAGAACATGAAAAAACAACTAATTAATACTTGAAAAGGTCACTGAAAAGATCAGAGGAAGACTCTCTGTGGCATTTAGCCAAAGATTTAAATGGCGAGGGACACATTCCTTACTTTGATTCCTTACTTTGACTCTTTTAGCTCTTGTATTTGTATTCTCTTAGTATCTTCTACAATTAGTGCATCCGTTCTTCACCAAACTGTTATAGTACTTGACTACAACAAGGATGACAGAATATAATCTCCCACATTACCTATTCATGAGATGGCTGGCTTTACAGGTATCTCAGGGCATCAGATGGTAAAAGTGAGATTCTATCAGCACTTACTAGAAAAAACTAGTTTGATACAAGATGCACAAACATATAAGAATTCACACAATTGGCTTACAGTGAGTCGAAGCTCAGTGTAGTATCCTATGTGAGTCCGTATCAGGAGGCTGAAGGGTCTGTGCTAGAAGCCAGGAGGCAATGTCCAAGGTGAAAGGAAGACTGGCATTCCTCCGAAGGAAACAAGCAATCCTTCCTCTTCTATACCATTCTGAGGATAAGCCTCCAGAGGGCGGGTCTTTCATGCCAAGAACTATGCTGAGCCAATTTAGCCAGGCATTACTTGCTCAAGTTGACACAATCAATCAACTATTACAGAGATCTCTGGACAATGAGTTTAAAAATTTATCATTTGTTGTTTATTTGTTTGTTTGTTTGTTTGTTGGACAGGCTGTAGTTCAGGCTGGCGTTGAATTAACTATGTGTCTAGGCTGGCCTCAAACTCACGATGTTCCTCCTGCCTCACCCTCCCAAGTGTTGGAATTACAAGCGTGTATCACCATGCCCTGCTCAAAACACTGACCATATTTATCTTGAGGATTTCAACACCTTCAAAAGTTTAAAGAGCAAAATAGTTAAAATTCAGCTAAGGTTCACTGGAAAATATACTCATAAAAACAATTCTCATTCACAAGTATATTTCTACTTTTCAATTAGTAAAATGAAGACTTAAAACGTTACATATTTCTCATACCTACTGGGCCTGATCATTTTTCTTATACCTGCCATATAAATCTACATATCACTTTATGATGTATGAGTGGAGGCTTGCATCTGATAGTCTACATTATTGATTTTATGATCTACAATTTCCTATTCTGCATTATGTAACTTGATAATAATTTATTATCTTTTATTAGGGACTGTTACTGAAAATCTTTCAATCACCCTGGGAATGGACACAAAACCCAGATGTGTGGGTATCCTGCAGCTGAAGAGCCAGTGCTGTATCTGGAGCAGAAAGCTACTTGCTTGCCAGCTCAGGCCCCTTCACCTGTCAACCCTACTCTTGGACCCCAAAGCAAAGCTGGGGCTTTTCCTTCTGAACCCAGGAGACTTGAAATGAGTGTGGAAAGTTCATAAACACAACCAAGCTGAATGCAGCAAATCCTGGCCCCACTACCTCCTTGGTTTGAAGCTTTAGGGCAAGTAACTTCTTTAAGTCTGTATTTCCCCATCTATGAGTTGGAGTAGAATATTATCTATGCTATAGTGAAGTTGGACATACCAGTGATTATACCATAATGTAGCGATTCTGCACCATCAGTGTCTAGTGAACTTTCAACTAATTTTAGAAATTGTTACTTTATTGCTGTTGTTCCAATACAAGCCTGTATGACTCAGTGTTCTCAAATCCTACATCAATTGTCTGAAAGAGCAGGGGAAGAGATAGAGAGTAGGGAGATGGGAAGAGGAAATAGCATGCATATAACAAAAATCACATAGCTTTATGGCATAGAATAATGTTTGTTCATTGATATGAAAACTGCAACATCAATGTCACTGTTATTAGATTCAAGGTTTGGTGAAATGATTAAGGAAATCTTCGCTGAGAAAATGAAATTTGAGAAAGAACTGGAATGGGTCACATGATTTCAACAGGGAAAAAGGACAACATGGGCGACACAGAAAGAAAGCAGTGGACGTGTTTAGAGAAAAATGAGTCAAATGTTATAGTAACGAGTAAACAAAATGTAAAAATATGATTCAAATGGTACACCATTTTATATTTTCAAGATCCAAGAATGCTGTGCTAGAGGCTTGAATTTGAATAAGATGAAGTTAGAGACTCAACATGATATCTGGAGCTGGGATTCTTTTGCATCTATGAATCATAATAGAACTTTTAGACAACAGTTATAACCCCTGCTTTAAAGTAAGACAGCAGTTAATTATGATTTTTATTCTTTTATTTCAAATTATAGTACTATTATTTTAGTTAATATTTGAAAATTGTAAAGTCTTGTGAAATGTATTTTATCTCTGAACTCACACAATATTACTCTAATCTTTCACTGCTCCAAATGATAACCAATAAAAATAAATCATAGAAACATTATGCATCTCTCACACTTTCAAGCATATTTATAATACCTGGATAATACACCACATTGAAAGCAACATTGTCAATTTCAAAAGATGGTATCACATATTCCTCTCTTATAACAAGTTTTCATGGAGCTCTAATTTTATATTCAGCTAAATACCAGTAGACTTGTTTCCATAAAGACTGTAGAGGGCATAGAAACTTCTGTTCAGTCACAGTTGGTTACATAAAATATACACGTTTAAAAAATGATAGCAAAACACCCTGAATAGTGACAATAATTAAGTCAGAAATGGAGGGAGTTAACGTCTCCATAAAGTCATACATTTTGCACCCCATATCTCATCCAGTCTCTCCTGGCGCCCCATTTATGCAGGTCAGTGAGGTTATCAAGTGATTGTTTTCCTAACACATATGTGGCTAAGCCTGAACTCTGGGGCCAGAAGTTCAAAGGCCAGTGCTGACTCTTAGAAGCTTGGTGACCCAAGACAGATGGTTAAGCCTCCTTAAGTCTCAGTTGTTTCATCAGGCAAACTGAATATAGCAGTATTTAATATATATGGATAGTGTCACGGGAAACTTAGGAGTGGAATAACAATGCCCAGATAATTTCATATTAGGCCTGGAAGATTGCTGTGACAAAAACAAACAAACAAACAGACACTATACTCTTAAGGATTGATTCTAGGGTAATTTCTATGTATAATTTTTACTTTGGGAGATATAATCTTCCCTATGACACTAAGTCTTCAATTAAAGTGTCTCTCAAGCCCAGTCAATACAGTATCACCTGCCCATAATTCCAGCACTCTGAAATCCTGACACAAGACCATCTTGGAGCTCAGCCCAAGGCAAATTAGCAATTTAGCAAGATACTGTGTCAGAATTAAATACGTAGAAAAGGATGGAGGTGTGGCTGAATACAAAGGCCCTGGTTCCCCAGCCATCTTTGCCAAGGCCTAATCTTCTATCGCATTACCATGGGCAGAATGAATACAATTTAAATGGACAATCTGTGAATATAATAATAATGATCATGATACCAGATATGATGACTAATGTATTCTGAATATCTCATTCATTAGCTATTATTTCATTTAAAAACCAAGAAAACTGGTGAAATGGACTAGAACCAAATTTGCAAGACTCTGAATGCCATCTTGTATAGTTGCTATATTGACAAAATCCCTAGAGAACTGAACTATTCAATTATTCAGAAACCACTCATAGAAAATTGATCACCAATGCAGCATTTGATTGATACATATGAAAGTAGAGAATTAATGTACTGAAAATAAATCAGAAAGTACTTAAATGGAGGGAAAAGAATATAGGCAGGAGAACAGCAAGATAGTTACCATAAGACTCCAAGTGTAAATCTTGGAGACAAGACAAAGAAAAGGATTAAATGAAAAGTTCATTCAGGATATCAGTGGTAAAGGGAGTTATAATAAAAATTAAAAATACTTTAGACTATAAAGCAGGTATTCAAACTAAAGGTATTGATATATAAGGTTTAAGAACTTGATTTGATATATAAGAATGAACATTTAATGCATTTGAGTAAAAGGAAAAGACAATAGTAGAGCATATCTGTTGTTCCATGAAAAGTTTCATTCAGAAATCTGTATTGTAGGTATGTATACTGGGTCAAATGTCAAACAAGTTTAAGAGCCTATGCAACTGAGGAATGAAAGAAAGCATTTTAAGCCACAAAACTTTAGGGAAGAATTTTAAAGACAGGATATCATAGCTAAAAAATACAGAAGGACAAAACAATGATTTATTGCACTGCACATGAAGTAGGTCAATCAGAAAAAAGCAGACACTAGAATGTGGAGGAATACCATTTATTTATCATTTTTATTCACTTAATATTAAATAGATAAGCCAATACAGCTCAATTTTTAATTTTGAATTACTCTCATGTCTCTAGTAGAATTTTTTCCTTTTAACTAAATTAGTTTCAGTTGATAGTAAGTTAATTTTTTGTAACATTTTTTACTTTTTATCTTATTTAATCAACTCATATCCTGACTCTGTCTGCCTACAATGTCTACCAGTAACAGCAGAGACATTCCTTGAAATAGACAATTTTTATCCTTCTTTATTTTTTTCTCTCATTTGTTGTATTTTTATTTTGGCTGTTTTTTCTTGATTGTTCATCTTTGTTTTTTATGTGAGTGTGAAAATGGTTTCTAGCTCTTATTTGTTGTTCTCCTCTTCCATTCTTCTTTTTATTTATTTCTCCTTTCTCTTTTACCCTCCTGTCTTCTTCACCAGTTTCCCAAAGTTCACACAAACTTTCTGTGTCTGTCAATCTTCTTTTTTTTTTTGCGGCACCAATGATCGAACTCACAACTTTGAGCCTGACAGATAGGTGCTTAAGCCACTGAGCCAAACTCCCAGCCCTAGTTTTTTTGAGGCAGGGTCGCACTATGTAGCTCAGGCCGGCCTTGCACTCGCGTTGTAGCCCAAGCCGGCCTCGAACTCACAACGTTCCACCTACCTCAGCCTCCCTCCCGAGCACTGGGATTAACGGCGTGGGCAACTACGCCCGGCTTTTGTCTTCCAATCTTGAGTATAATCTCTTCCTCTTCTTCTATTTCTCTTTTTTCTCCTAACCAGTTTTAAATTTTCTCCCATGAGGGTAAATTGCCATACTGAGGGATTACTCACTGTAGACATTTCTGCTTTGTTTTAGATTTTGTTATATAACCACAAATCTAGTTTATATGGCTCAAGGTGACAAATTAATAGTTAAAACACTTAGTCATTTTCTAGGTTGCATTTGATGCTATTTTTATTGCTGATTGCATGACTTTAGACAACATTACATATTTGTTCTTATCAGTTGTTTTTCCTGGTATACCAAGACAGAGATTACCTAAGAAGCATAAAAATACTATAGGACAGTGCCAAGAACCAGGGGCTGGGCGAAATAGGCAGCACCTTCTCATTCCCAATAAATTGAGGATGTACTATCTTGCAACAGACTCAAAGCCCAAAAGCCAGCTACACCTGTAAGACACCTCCGAGAAGTGGTTATTTCCTAAGGGTTCTAAATGCTACTCACCATTAGTAATTCATAAGCACCAACCTAGGAATTAAACCTCAAAAAAAAAAAATAGAAGATGGCAAGACACTTAAAAAAGATGCAACCCCAGACATTCAGCTCACCAAAGGCAAACCCAGGGGGCAAAGAAGTGGAACAATCTGAAAGCCACCCAACTTGACTCTCTGAAGTGGTAACAGAGAAAGTAATAAAGCAGATGAACAAGCCTCTAGAAAAAATCAAATCAGAAATAATTTCTCAGATAACTACAGAGATGGTGACCATTATCAGGAACGAGCCAATCTCCCAATCCCCTGGGCAAGTATATGGTGAAGCATAAAAGACGATAAACAAAGTAATATGGTGTACAGAGGTCTGGGAAGATCAGAAGTCTTGTGGCTAAGATCCTGACTTCTCCAAACTGGCCATTGTTTATAGTACATAACATATCAGGGGGCATGCGAGGAAGTGCAGGGATAGATGAGGCAGAAAAGCCATGAAAGTGAGCAAGGCCTTGCAAAAATTGAAACAAAGACATTCCACGCACTAAATGTGAGGCATATACAACTCCAACTGCCCATGACAAAAAAAAAATCCACACCAAGGGATATAATAGTAAAGATTCCAGAAATTCAACCCAAGAATACAATATTAAAAACTGTTCAAGAAAAGAAAGAAATTACCTAAAAAGGAAAGCCCATCAAAATCACAGCAGACTTCTCAACACAAACCCTTAGGTCTAGGAAAGCCTGGAGTGAATATTTTAAAAAGAAAACAATGTAAAAAAAAACAACCTCCAACCCAGATTGACGTACCCAACAAAACTTTCAAAATTGATGGAGAAATAAGATACTCTCATGACAAAGAACACCTGAGAAAATTCATGACCACCAAATCAGCACTAAAAAACATTCTGAAGGACAGTCTAGAAAAACATAACAAGGTCTACAACTCCATGAACCCCAACAGAATGAATTCACCAGGAGAGGCAAGTAATAAACAGAGAGCAAAAAAGGGAGTAAACAAAAAGAAAATAACATGACAAGGATAAGTCAACACATTTTAGTTATAACCATCAACATTAATCGTCTCATTCAACAAAGGAATGGATCAAGGAGCAAGATCCAACAATAAGCTACTTACAAGAAAGACTTTTAACACAAAAAGAAATTTATAGACTGAAAACCAAAGAATGGAAAACAATACTCCACGTGACAGAACACTGAAAAAATCAGGAGTAGCTATCCTATTTGCAGACAAAGTGGATTTCAAGACAAGACTGAATAAGAGAGACAAAGAAGGTCACTACATCCTCTTAAAGGCAACAATCCAAGAGGAAGAGATAACAATCATAAATATATGCACCAAATATCAGGGCACCAAACTACATAAAACAAATATTAACAGACATCAAAAATCAAATAAGCACTAATACAGTTGTATTGGGGGACCTCAATATTCCACTGTCACAAACAGTGGACAAAAAAATCAGCAATGAATACCTGAACTGGACCAAACTTTTGAACAAATGGACTCAGTAGATTTCAACAGAATGCCCCACCCCAGAACATCAGAATACAAATTCCTCTCAGTTGCACATGGGACCTTCTCCAAGATAGACCACATTCTAGCTCATAGAACATGCTTAAGTAAATGAAAAGAAATTGAAATTATCCCATGTATATTATCAGACCATAGTGCAATGAAATTAGAAATTACTCTCAAAAGAAACAAGAAGAACTTCATAAACACATGGAAATTAAATAACAGCCTCCTGAACAACCAATGAGTCACAGATGAAATTAAAGAAGAATTTAGACAGTTTCTACAATTAAAGGATAATAGGAATACAATCGGAACTTATGGAAGACAATGAAAACTGCCCTACAAGTGAAATTTATAATGATCTATACCCTTGTCAGAAAAATAGTGATCTTAAACAAACAACTTAATATTTACTCTCAAGCTTCTAGAAAAAGCAGAGCAAGTCAAGCTCAAAGCTCATATGAGGGAGGAAATTATAAAGAGCAGAGCAGAAATTAAGGCAATGGAGTCTAATAAAACAATGCAAAGAAAATGAATTAGATTTGGTTCTTTTGAAAGATCAAATAAAATAGACAAACCCTTAGCAAATCTTATCAGAAAAAGGAAAGAAAAGACTCAAATACATGCAATTAGGAATGAAAAAGGTGAAATCTCAACAGATCCTACAGAAATCCAGATCATCAATACCACTTTGACAGCCTGTATTCTAATAAGTTAGAAAACACAAAAGAAATGGACAGATTTGTAGATACATATGAATTACCAATGCAGAATCAAGAAAATATAAAAATTATATGTAAACAGTATCAGTCAATGAAATTGAAGACGGAAGTAAAAACCTACTAACAAAGAAAGCCCAAGCCCTGACAGACACACTGTTGAATTCTACAAGAAATTCAGAGAAGACCTAATGCTGCTACTTTTCAAATGCTTTAATGAAATTGAAAGGGAAGCAATACTCCCAGATTCATTCCTGGAAGGAAGGATTACCCTGATACCAAAATCAGAGAAGGATCCAACCAAAAAAGAGAACTACAGGCAAATCTCCCTAATGAACATGGATGCAGGAATTCTCAATAATATACTAGCAAACAGAATTCAGTAAATCATCAACAAGATTATACACCATGACCAAGTAGGATAAATATAGGGATGCAGGATGGTTCAACATATGTAAATCAATAAATGTAATGTATCATATTTTTAAAAATTTTATTTTCAAGAGAATAAAACAAAAAAAAAAATAGAGTGAAGCCAAACAAAACAAAACAGTGAAAGTGACACAGACTTCAAGACAGGATAATAGAAAATCAATAATGGCTACCATAATGCCTCTTGTTATCTTCAGAACTGCTGCCTACACCATCGGACATAATAAAGTCAAACAAAATGGAACAGAATAAAACAAATCAAAAGAGAACATTGAATAAAACAAAACAATAAAATGGAAAAAAACAAAACAGGGAGAATAATATCGGATTTCAAAGACAAGACAGAAGGAAACCCTCCATATTTGCTATATTATACATTGCTATACTCTCAATAGATACTCAGACTACTGGCTGTAGGCCTGCAAAGTTAATCAAACAATACAAGCATTAAGGTGTTTTTGTACCAAAGTTGCTAAAAATTCAGACTGCATTCTTCCTCATCAGCCAGTTGCTTATGGGGTCTGAGAGGTAGTCTTGCCTCCCAGCCCACATGCTGGCTGGCTCATAGGAAGGGCGAATTGGCTTCTGTTTCTCCTTCTAGGACCCACATGGCTTCTGCCAGCTCACTGGAAGGGTGAATTGGCTGTAGAGCACTCCTTAAGCCTACTTGAGGATGTAATTGAATAATGAAGCTCTAATTTTCTCACTAAGGAGGTTAAGGCAGAAGGATTGTGAGTTTGAAGCCAGCCTGAGTGATACATCGAGATCTTTCACCTCTGTCCTTTGACAAAAAGTCAAGAACCAGTGCATCAGAGTGGCCTCGGAATCAGTCCTGGAGGAGAGCGGGCTGCAGGAAGGAGATGTGGCCACACACTGTGCTATCTCTGTAATATACCATATTAATCAAATCAAGGACAAAAACCATATAATCATGTCAATAGATGCCAAAAAATTGTTTGATGAAGTCCAACACCATTATTGATAAAAACCCCACTGAAAATTAGAATAGACAGCCTCCATCTCAACCTAATAAAAGCCATCTATGACAAACTGTCATTCAACATTTTATGAAACAGACAAAAACTGAAAGGTGTTACTATAAAATCAGGAACAAGACAAAGATGTCCACTATTACTACTCCTACTCAATATAGTTCTAGAAACATTAGCCAGAGCAATTAGACAAGAGAAAGAAATAAAAGAATTGGATAGGAAAGGAAGAATTTAAATTATCATTATTTACAGATGACATGATATTTTACATAGAAAACCCCAAAAACTCCACCAAAAGATCTAATAACCAAACTTAGTAGAGTAGCTGAGTACAAAAATCAACATTATAAACAGCAATGAGGGAAATAAGGGGTGAGTTTCTCCTTCTGCCTTTTTTTTAATTCAGGTCCTCAATGAGTAGAATCCTGGCCACCCATACTGGGAAATGCTATTCACTTTACTAGTCCACTGATTCTAATGTTGGCCTTATCTTGAAATACCTTACAAATATATCCAAAAGTTATATTTAGCTTAGATATCCTTTGATCCCATCAATGTGACCCATAAAAGTAGAGATCATAGGGAGTTTCAATATACCTTATGTCAGTAGTGGCAAATCTATGGCACACGTGTCACAGTGGGCTGTGTGTTATCATTGAAGGCTCTAAAAGGTTGACCATCACTGGCATAAGCCTTTATCTATCACATTCAAGTTTAAATGAATGTGTCAAATTAATAAATTTAGAAAAAACAGTATGGACATATAATTTAAAAATATGAAAGTAACTATGGAAAAGAACCTAGAAGAAGAGTTGAAAGCGGTTGCCAAAGGAAGGGCTAGGGTGGGAATAAAAAGCAGAAGAATGCATCTTTAGTTGTACTCACTTTGATGCTATTGTACTTTATTAAATGTTCTGCATGTATTTTTAATTTAGCAAATATTTGAAGATACAGAGTGGATGCTAGTAGTCTTTAACTCTTCCCTTCCCCTCACACCTTCAGAATTTACAAATTTGGTAAAGTGTACTTTCATTTTCTTTAGGGATCCGTGAGCATTTTAAGCCAGCATTTCAAGTGACTTCAAACATAAGATCAGCAAAGTACAAATTGTTTTATAGCTCCCAATACTCCTTTAAGATTGCTGTTAGCCATCCACACCCTCCACGTTTTAACTATCACTGTCCAAATGGATCTCTAAGCATATCTTCCAACTATCCCAGCAATGGGAACCTAGGTTTACCGTCCTACTATCAGAGTGATGAACATAAAAATTTACCCACCTAGTGGTCCACTAAAGTCCTCCAGATTCATCAACACACCGGCTTGGTGATGAACTATAGCATTATCTCTGTCTATGTGAGAGTCATCCAGGTTGCCTCTAACTCTTACTTTCCTGAACATTTCTGCAAAGAATATCCTAAATCCTCCTGTATACCCTCTCAAATTCCTTTATATACATAATCAGAAGTAGAAAGATGGGATTGTAGGGTACATTTATAGTTCATCTGCATAAGTCATGACAGATCCTTTCCACCTCCCCCAGAAATGCAATAGAATTCTTATCCCTTTATATGTTAATAGCTATTACCTATATTTCTAGTATTTGTTAGTCTGATCATTTAAAATCATAGCTCAGCAGTGCTTTAATTTGAATTTCTTAAATTATTCAGCAATCTGACCACCATGTCACGTGCCTTTTAGTTTTCTATAAATTTTTGTCTTCATGTGTTTTTGGTCTTTTTCCTAGTATGGCACTTTCTAGTTGATTTGTAGGAACTAACTTGTGTACTTCTGATATTAAATTCCTGTGTCTGTCTGATTTTACAAATATATTTTCACTTACAATTGGCTAGCTTTATCTAAGAAGTCCTTCATTTAATAGAATATTTAATTTTGAGGTAATTTTATCAATTTGTGCTTTCTGCATTTCAGAAACCCTTTTAGTTCCTTGACACAAAGAGCAGTTAGAAGCTACACTGAATATACAAGTAGCAACATGAAAGATTTTAGGAAATGTCAGTTTTCAAAGAAACAAAATAGGCTATATGGCATAATAGTATTTATGCAAACTTTAAAAAAGAATATATATCTACAAAAATATGCATGAGAAGAATTCATTCAAACTAAAATAAGTAGATAAAAAAACATTAAGTTTCCAATAAGGGGAAATAGAAGTGCAGTATGAGAGAAAAAAGAGAAAAGGGGAAAACGATGAAGAAAGAGGGTTTTATGTGGCTCAGTGTAGAGTATAATATAAACCTTGCACTAAAGACTATAATTAGTCTGATCAATAGCATTACATATTTTTAAAGAAAGTTGTTCATATGAATGCATTCAGAAGGCCTCATCAAAGTATCAATACATTGGGCTATCCCCAGTATGTTCAGATATTTATAGTCTAAATGATAATTATAAAAATTTTATTTCATAATAAAAATGATTTCTGTGTTTTATATCATTGTAAAAATATTAGGATATTTATAATTTAAATGCAAAGCCATAATTACTAGAATTGGAATAGAACATTTGTTTTCAAATGAGTTAATTATGTGTCAGATCTCCTCTAGGTCCACTTTTTAGTTAACTTGATTTTTGTCCTTGTTTTTAAGAACTTTGAAAAACTAATTACATGTTGGATTAGTACTTCTTTGGTCTGTTAAATTTGAAGGGTTGGTAAAATTCCAAAATTAAATATTTATGGCCTGACAAAATATCGCAGACATTATACTTAGCCAAATAAATGGATCTTTCAAATCATTTCCAACTAGCATCTGTTGTCACCATGATTTCTAAAATAAAGTATAATGCATATTCACAGTAGCAGGAAAAGTAAAATCTCAAAATAAATGATACTTCACAAAAATCAAACCCGACCAGTTTTATACAAAATATAAAATAATATTTTTATTTTTCTCATTAAACTAATAAAAATCTCATCATGAGTAGAATGGTATAAAGGAAAATTTGAATTAGAAAATACCAACTAAATCAAACATTCTAGAAATGCAATTGAATATTACAGTCATAAAATGAGGAAAGAGTCTGTTTCTGTATTCAAGAAGTTTATGAAATCTAGCAATAGGCACATGAAGCTATATGTTGGTAGTAGTCAAACAAACTAATACTAAGCTAATGTGGATAAGTTAGAATTTATTACAAAAATAATTTTCTGTTGACATTTTAACATTTGGTCTTCCTCCAAAAAATTCTTCTGAGATGAAACTTGCTATTATTCTGGCATTAAACCAAAAATTCCATCTGTATGTCTAGAAACTACAGTTTATTTGTCTTTCAAAATTAGAATAATCTTAGATAACCTTAACTATATGAAGGTTTTTTTAGTTAGATTATTTTTTAACTAACTGGACCTTTCTTCTGTACATTATTGTATTGCTGAAGGTAAATCCCATAAGAAATTAATATACTTAGTTTCAACTTTTTCTAAGATAACCTAGATGTTTTGGATAATCATTATGAAAATAGTCATTAAAGGATACTTACCTGCTACTTAAAAGGGTACTGAACATTGATAAGAAACTCACAAAATGAAATTTAAGAACATTTTAAAAATTTAAATGTATTAATGAAATCTTACGTCCTCCAAGAACCACTGATAAGCAATTATTACAGATAAACTTTCTGACAACTTTTTATAATGGATATATTATGATAGAAAAGTCAAATAGAAAAATGAGGTGAAGAAACACAGATACTGAAAGCATATGAGTTAATAACTATCTTTTGTGTCACAATAACAATATAAATTTTGTGATGGTATAAACTATCTTTTGTGGCAGTTTAAAAAATTAAGCTACTGCCTAAATTCATATTAGTTTTTATGTGCCATATATGTATTTTAGAAGTCATTTTAATACTTAAATTAAACTTGTAGAGCTGAATTTTGTAGGTGACCATCTTTCTGCAGTCATTACAATATGATTTGTCAAAATACAGAATGATAGTACTACTCTCATATTTGAGCACTTCATTTTCAACATTTGTAGTATTAAAAAAATAGACCACTGAGTATACCACGCCCTGAAGAAGTGTTATCTTGGAAAGACGTCTTCTACAAAAATCATAGAATTGTATCAGTTTGAATTCTACTTTAAAAGGAACTAGATAATGTTTCAAAGCTGGAATTCCAACCAGGGATTTTGAATATATTTAAACAGATTTCAGGCTGGGGTTTTAGCTTAGTGGCACAAGTGTCTACCTGGCAGGTGCAAAGTCATGAGTTCAGTCCTCGGTGTCAAAAATAAAAATAAAAATAAAAAAATTCCATAAAATTTCCAGTGCCACTTCTCTAATCCAGATGAGTCTCGCCTGCAGTCACCTCCCACTTAGTCTTTATATTCATCAGTGTTTGCCCTCTATGTAGGCCCAACACATGACTACAATAACCAAAGTGACATTTATGAAATTCAAACCAAATGTATCTCCTTAAATTAGAAATTTTCAATGATTTCTCAACACCATTAAGATAAAGCTGAAATCATCCATATCTTCTTAGGCCACATAATCCTGCCTTATTGGCTTCTAAAGCTTCATCTCTAGCTGCACACAGCCTCATTTCTGCATTCCATCCCTTTTGACATTTCTTAATTCTACCACACTCCTTTGCCATAGCTGTTACTGAGATGAAGGCATATACCCCAGAAATCTTCTTGCCCTTCCCAGACTGTGTAAACTACCAGATTTCCCTGCAATTCTTCATCATAGTATTTGTCATCCTTGCCATTGCCTTCCTAGTATCTTCCTACTCTGCAAAAGTGTGAATACAAAAAAACAGTATCTATCTTAGTCACTGTTGTCTATGTTAACCTGGGCTGTGTGAGTTCAAGATCAGCCTGAACTACATAGTAAAACCCTGTGTCAAGATTTAAAAAAATTGTTGGATATAGACGAACAACAGCAACAAAAGACTATACTTATTGTTAAAGAGAGATCTGAAGTAGTATCAAACAGGAAAGAAAATGAGAAAACTTTTTAGGACAGTACTATGAAGTGAATGTGTTCTCAAAATTCAGGGTTGGAAACTTGATCCCCAAAGCTCTGGTATTGAGAGGTGAGGACTTTGTAAAGTGATTGAGTCATTAATGGCCTTCCCTCTTAAATGTATTAGTCATACATAGATTAATGGGTTAGTGGGTTAAAGGGCTACATGAAGAGTGGTCCTGGCATAAAATCAAACTCTGACTTGTTAGTCCTATCTCACCATTTGATACCCTCCACCATTTATGATGCAGCACTAGACCCTGGCACCACACTCCTGGCCTACATCCAGAACAAAGAGCTAAATAAACCTCTATTGCTTCTAAATTGCTCAGTCTCAGGTATTTTGTTATAGTAACAGAAAATGGACTATGATAAGCTGTCATTCCGAACTGTTTGCTGTGGAAGAATTAACCCTAATCAAAAATGATTTGAATAACTTTTTAATCCTCATAATAATAATACATAGCTGATGCCATTATGCATACCCCATAGAAACAACGTATGCCTTCAGCTATCAAGGTTTAATTCTCTTCTACATCCTCAGTTGAGAAATACTACCTAGGGCTGCACTGTATAACTATTGCCATGAGGGGCATCTGGCCATATGAATTTAACTTCAATTTTTTAAAAATATATAACATTTAAAATTCAGTTCCTCAGCAGACTAGCCACTGCAAATGCTCAAAAACAACATGTGGCAAGTGGTTACCATATGGGATAATATAGATAAAAAACACTATCATCATCTTAGAAAGCCTTATTGGACAGTGCTTACCTTTAGTACATTGATAGTGTCTGGGCTTTTAAAAACATCAAAGCTCACTGAACTGAACGCTTAAATACAGCATATCTAACTACATGTTAATTTTACTTCAATTTAAAAAGCATAAGAAGCTAGTACAAATAAGTTTATGTTATATCTGAGTAAAAGTTTATACTCTGATAATAAGATTTCATAAAATATGAAAAGGAAAAATAATTTTATTTTACTGTCAATTTTCATAAGAAATCTGCTAAACTGTAATATTTTGCATGTGTACTAATCTTGAATAATCACTTTCCATAAAAAAAACAATTTGGAAATATAATCTGGGCTTGAATTTGTTTTGAAATATAATTAATACCCCCCAGCAGCAGTCACATTTCTTTCAACTAATTTGTCTTTAAAGAATAACTGAACCAAAAGCTACTGTTTAGGCGGGTTTAACAAAGCACAGTTGGTGAAAAATACCACTACCATTAAAAAACAATAAACTTTCTGTATTAGCCAAGTTAAACATATCAGCATGTTTCAGAAAGCCATACAATCAAACAGACTTCATATCATAAAGTCACAAGATACTGTTTATTAGACACTAAAATGATTTTACTAAGCTAATATTTCAATGAACTATAGTTAAAGAGAATATTCAAATGTTTCAGTGCCCTTGGTTCAACCCAAATATCTTGGAAGTGAAAAACAATGCTACCAATACCTATCACCATGAAGTAATTATTCAATTTAATGTGCATAAAATGTGAATTTATTCCAAACATCCAAACAAAAAAATGAAAATGTGCCTCTAATTCCTGGGGGAAAAAACAGTTAATTTCCTATCAAGAACATTTAGTTTAAATAAAGTCTCAGCCCTACAAGATGGAGTAGTGGAATTATAGTCTGAGGTCTAACACATGTTCGATCTTGATGTCTGCATGCTACCTTTCTCATTTCCTTCATGTCCTGACTCAAATGTGATCTTAACAAGCCTTACCTTGATCACATTCTCAAAAGGAAATGTCCCTTTAACCCTTTAAGCCATTTTCCCTCCCCCACCAGAACATAAGTCCTCCCCTTTACAATGCTCTGTTTTCTTTTTCTTTCCATAGTTCTTAACACCTTCCAACACCCTACATAATTTACTCATTTTATGTAAACAAAAGCAAGCACAGATTACATTTTATGAACATGAAGTCTTGTCTATTCTACTCAGTTACCAATCCCCAACCTTTGCAATAGTGTTTAAGACATCATAGACATTTAAGAAATGTTGGCATGTGGACAGCTGTCCCAAATCCTAGAGAAGGAAAGTCAGATAGCTTCATATTTTCTTCCTTGTTCTTAAGATGTCTGAGAACATGAAAACTGAACATCTACACATGCTATGAGTCTGAAAAAACTCAGAATTGTTTAATTACATCTGTGATATCATTCTATAAACTAAAATCTGTCAGAACCTAATGCTAAAATTGTTAATGGATTTTTTCCTATTACATTATTTCCAAAAGCAGTTTGCCTGATTTCCTAAGAACCTCAGCTCTATAAATACACAACCTGCTTCTTAAGGAGTGATAAGATTACAGGTTTGTGAAAAGGTTTTAGGCAGATTTTAGGAGACACAACTAGCTTGAAGGGTAACATTAATTTCTGGTTTATCAGAGCAAAGAAACAAATGATTTGGGCACCTGGTGCGATTTTATGCTTGACTGTTGCATCATTTTGTATCAGCACATAAACCTATTTTGCATTTTCTCTGTTAGATAGTAACTGTCAAGTTACAAACAACTCAAAATTTAGGACTGTAAAATTTTTATGACCACAAATAACTAGTATACTTTCTATTGTTCAGTGATATAAGTGGGGGTAGGAGAAATTATCTTATTTCCATTTGAACATTTCAACTTCAAAATTTTATGAAATGGTTAAAATTATATGGAAATGATCATATGTATTTTGAAACAAATTGCTGTAATAGCCTCCAGACATGATTACTTCATAGCTGATTAGAAATCTGAAGTAATAGCCTACATTTGTTTTCTTTAAAATGCTGCAATGCTCTATAAAAGCTTAAATTTACTGCTACAACGACAAGCATGATTGACAGATTTAGACTAAGTTAAAGCAATTGAAAATTGTTTTAACACAAATATGAGTCTCTAGATGAGAATAAGTGAAAGGAAAACAAACACAAGGGATTAATAACTTCTGCATAATTCTGGAAGATAAAGGAGTTGTTCATTTTGTTATGTGTTTGGGTTTTACCCTCATTAAGAAAAAAACTAATGGTGCAGAAACCATGTTTTTATCTGTCTATTTTTGACAGAGACATCTGCAATAAATGATGCGAAAAGGAGTTTTGGCTCCCAGTGTTATGGCTGAGATAAATACAGCCATAAGCACTGGACAGTAATGTAAGAAACAATCACTGTGGCAATCAAAGTCCACAAGCCCTCGCTGGTCCACCCATTTGTAATTCAACAGGTATTGCTCTCATAGGCAAGACAAGAGGCTCACAGTGCAGGTGACCAGAAGACATGGTGGAATTGACGGCTTCAATGTCAATCCTTGCTGGCCGGAAAGCTCAAGCTGGAAGCAAAGCAGCTAAATAAAATGTATCATACGCAATAATATAGGTGAAAGGCATGGGTGCTACTGTTGAGTAAATTTTCAGGTATCTATTAAAATTTTTACAACCTCTTAAATTTGCTTTATATCCCTTCCTAGGAAAAAGCTAGGCATCTAGAAGCCTGTTTCACTGCAAACAAAATGTTTATGTATGACGTGGAAATTTTCCAACTTTGCCTTATCTTTTGATTAAATGATAAACATTTAGTGATCAGCTTCCCCTTGCCAGACACATGTAAGGAATACAGGGAGATGATGCCTCAGATATGTCAATGAGCAATGATCATGTTACTCTTAACTTATAACCTGAGGAGTCAATAGAAACATTTATTTTTCCTAGAAAAGAAAAAGAACATTAATATATTTAAAGCCAGATATAGCTGTGAAAGCAGAGTTCTGAAATAAATGAGTCTAAGATTTTGCCATAAAAGATAACAAATGATGAGGGAAAGATAGACAAGGGTACCATTCCAATTCTTTTGTACACTTGGTGCTTCAGAGTGAAATTTATTTTTACAATGAATTTCAACATAGATCTCATTTTCTATATTTCATATTCCTCCATCAACTTGTCAAGTAATTTAACCTCGGAATTCATTATCTGAATATATTTGTATACTTTTGCAAATGTGTCAATACTGTTGCCTAAAATACTGTTTGTAACATTTAAAATAATAGAAATAATTTAAATGCCTAATAGATGTGAGTGTAAATAATTACCTGTGTAACATGATAGTAGAGAGCTATTAAAATTAATATGCCCAATCCAAATATACAGGCTGTGATGGATTAACTAATGGTCAACTTGTAACACCTAGCTGAACTAAGTCACCATGGTGCTGGGTGTGGAAGGCCCACCTGAGGATTGTTACCAACAGCATAAAAGGAGAACTGGAAGGGAAGGTGGTGCGATGTTGGTTCTCCTGGAGAAGCTTGCTGTGCTGGTTTTCCTGATACAAACTCAGCTGTTCTCATCATCAGATGAGCTTAGGTCCTCGCCGTTGCTGAAGATGGCTGCAGTTCTCCCTGGGGGAGCTCTGTCCAGTGCAGATCCCTCAGTCTGCTGCCACAGATCCTTCATCCTGCTGGCACAGACTTTCCAGCTTCCACTACTGACCTTTGGACCTTCCCAGTGTAGATCCTTGATACAGACTTGCATGAGACATTGTCGCAGGTTCTAGGACTCCAGCTGGATTCATGGAGGACATTGCCGTGCACTCTCAGTCTTCAGCAGGACTCAAGCAGGAGATTGCCGTGGGATCCAGGCCCTCAGCTAGAATCTTTGGGTCTCTAGTGTGTGGACAGATCTCCACACTCTTCTGCATTTAACATTTTGGGTGAATATTATAAAATATTCCTATAATTTATGTGTCCTATATTAAATCTATTCCCTAAATCCTGACTATAACACAGGCCTAAAGTAGTGTCTTGAACTTTTTTTTTTTTTTTCGCGGCACCGGGGATCGAACTCACAGCCTCACGCCTGCCAGATAGGCGCTTAAGCCACTGAGCCAAACAAACTCCCAGCCCTAGTTTTTTGAGGCAGGGTCGCCCTATGTAGCTCAGGCCAGCCTTGCACTCGCGTTTGTAGCCTAAGCGGGCCTCAAACTCACAACGCTCCACCTACCTCAGCCTCCCGAGTGCTGGGATTAAAGGCGCGCACCACCAGGCCCGGCTTGAACTTCTAATAAGGGAGAAAATTAAGTAGGAAATTGAATCTATACTAATATTGTATTTATGTTTTTAAAGAATGCATGTATATACATTTATGTACAAACAAAGTTTACAAAGATACCAACCAAGCTGTCAACAGTGGCAGACAAGTTTTCAAATGTGCAAACTTGGAGTACTACTTGAATGATTTAAATAACATATTTCTTTACTAATAAAAAATGATAATTTATCATTGGATAAATCTCTTTAGTCTTTTGACAGCCAGATAATTATTGCAAAAATTGTAACCCTGGTAAAATGGAATTTGAAAAACAGGAGTTATAAAATAAAAACCAAAGGAGAAAGAATATTTTCTCTTATACAACCTTGCCCCATAAACCTTATACTACACACACACACACACACACACACACACACACACACCTGTGTGACACAGCAAGTCTAAATGTACTTACAAGCATATCATTCCAATGAATAAAAGAAAATAATAAGCAAACTGGTATGAAACTTGAAAGAGCTCATGAGGAAATGAGTTTATCAGAAGATAAAGATTGGAGGGATGTATAATCTAACCTCAATTCTTTCCCAAGTCCATTTATAACACTCACAAGAGTTGTAATGGTAAAATCAAACCCAGGCATTTATTGCTTCCTGGAGTCTAGCTGAGGCTTTACCATGCTTTATCTCTTATAACTCTTTTGATAACACTTGTGAAGGTCATTTTGAGTCTTTCAGTTCTGTGTAAACCATTAAAACTTCCCTTGCTGAGAAACTGGTTACAATTACCAGCTCAAAAGTTCCAAGTTTGTATGTGACCTCACCAAACAGGAACCAGTCTCTGACTTCCTTTTATTTGATCAAATACCTGATCCATCATGATAGTATGCAGAGATAGAGGAACAACCGGGTAGGACACTTTACTGGGTTATAGCTAGACTCTGCTGTAGGCCAATCCGAAAATGGTATATGTGTGTTAGCTTGTTAAGGCGAGAAATAGTACAGGGTTTTATTCTTGCTTTTAGTGTAATTATAGGGAAAAAAGTTAACCTATGTTATCTGGCAAAGAAAAATAGGTCAAATGCCCAGGCCAGGACCTAATTCCAGTGCAGTTAGTTTGAAATTAATAAAAGAGACCTGAGCTTCTTACTATGAATCTCAAATTGATACCCTATGGACTTTGCTTTTAATTCTACATAACATTGTTAAAATTCTTTTCATAAATGCACAACATTCTCATTGATTTAGCTCTCATTTATTTAACAAATATTTATTGAAAAACTACTCTTTCCCAGGAATATTCTGGAAAGACCAGGAGTGCTGCTTTCACTTCTGTGGGAGTGGGAAGCAAGAAATATATAAATAAGCAAATGTGAAATGAATCATTGAATTTTTATCCTAAGTATGATGAAAAATTATTTAAGTAAGTTCAAAAAGGATGATATGATTTGATCGAAGTTTTAAATAGATTCCTCTCACTTGTTTATGGAAAAGAGATTGTAAGGAGCCTGGAATAGAAGCAGAGAGATAAAACCCAAAATGAGTTCCAGATAGGTCTACTAAACATGGGGTACATGTTACTTAACTAAAAATGGGGTACATGTTACTTATATAGCTACTGATGGCAACATGTTTTCTTGTATTGCATACTGAATTACTCTCCATCTAAGCAGAAAAATAATAGTAAAATTTTCCTTCCTCTAATGCTGAGAAATGGTAATGGAAGGAACATGTTATATTTTATTTCATAAATAATAGTCATAACAAGAATGAATCACTGTTTTGCTCAGTTACCTTGGGGCTATTTTAGAAACCAATTTTAATACTGAAAAATAAATTCTTACAGATAGAAGATAGTAAAAAATAAAATTGTACCAACTTTTCAAAAAGCTTGTCTTTCATTTTAAAAGTCTATAAATGCATAAAAAAGCATAAGAAACAAATTGATGTTTTGTTCCATATTACATCTTTTGCACCAATACTTTAACATTTCTAATTTTTCTAGAATAAATTGATTAGTACCATTTTTCAAAAATGCTACTTACAAAATTATGATAAGAAATACCATGGACAGAAAAAAGTTGAATTCTTATTCCATTAAGTATGCACAGATTTTCACGAAGTGAAAAAGGGAGAAGAGTTTCACTTTTTTTTCTCATTCACTTACTTCATTGACCTATAATATACTCAACGTCAACAACATGAGGGAATAAATGTGAAAACAGTCCTAAGAACACAGGCAGCCTGAAAAATAATCCCCTCATCTCCTGCATGATCTTTGGATATGCAGGTAACTTTCAAGCTGCAAACACAAGGAGAATAGTAAAACGTTCCCTGTGCAACTATATTATTTACCTGTCAGACATACATAAGCCTAATTCACCTGAACAAAGCAGGCAGAGAAACTGAAAAAGGGTTGATGGGAGCCTGCTGGAAACACCACAGAGGAGACAGAATTTGAATCAACGAAATTTAAGGTGAGATTGGAATATCGTTATGTGACTTAAATGAGCCTTTTGCAAAAAAAAAATAGTGGTTACATGGATCATACATACTAGAAAAATATTTTCTGGCACGATTTACACAGATCTAGATACTAATGTCATTTTAAACACTGAACTGATATAGAATAAATAAAAGAGCAGCCAAGCTATACATTTATAATTTTTAACCGCCGCATGTTAAATTTCTTCCTACATTAGAAGACTCCTATTTATAAGCTTGTAGGAGTTCAAAAAGTTACCTAAAACCAGCAGTCAATATTCATATATATTTCACAAAATGTATCATGTTATCCCCAAAGCAAAGCAACAAGAGCAAGCATTTCCAGATCTGATCAATCCTTTCCATGTTTGTCTCCAAAAAAGAAAACTATTATAAGGTTGAGTTGTCTGAAATCTATGTTAATTTGTGGTTTTCTAAATAAATCATTTATCGTAAAATAATTTATATTCTATTTTAATATATTGAGATAGCTTAATAAAACTGCCACTGCATAAATACAAAATTCCATTCACTTTTAGTATTTCTTATTTGATTATCTATTTTCCAAGTTTATTATGATGTATGTCTGCCAGGGCATAGTAAAACTTCATCCAGTAATTACATCTAACATCAATTTTCATTCAAAGAGGAGGAATAGATCAAAAATGTCATCTTGTCTATGCTTCTGCATAAAAATGAAATACCTTAATTTGTATCTAAAATACAAAATTATTTCAAGAAAATATTGCCAAAAATAAACAGCTTCTCACATAGTGCAACAAAAAATTTCAATTCGTCAGTCTTGTTAGAACTACTCTCCTTATAATTATGAAGTATTTTATATATGTTTTAAGCATCAAATAGAATTTTTTTCCTTTGGTACAGGGGATCAAACTCACAAAATTGCACTTGCCAGGCAGGTGCTTATGCTGCTGAGCTAAATCTCAGGCCCCCTCAAATAGACATTTTTTATCCCATGCAAAAAGCAAATATTATTTTGTAATGAGTTTGTTCTTAACTAAACAACATCTGATGGAAATAATTACCTTCTACTCCAAAACAATGATAGCATGATGATTAATCCTGATATGCCGATTTCATTGGATTAAGAAATGCTTAAAAGATTAGAAAAGCACACTCTTGGGTGTGTCTAGGCAGGTCACAGGAGCATCATCTTGAGTCCTGTATGTGGTCATTTTCCCATTTTTTTCAGGTACTCATCCATGCCATCCCCTGCTCAGTTACCTGGCCACCACAAGCTAAGTAGCTTGGCTTTGCCATGCCCTTCAACCATGATATTTATGCCTCAGACAGCAGACCGTGTACTGAAACTTCTGAAACCATGAGCTAAACTGACCTTTCCTCCTTTAAATCATGGATTTCAGGTAGTGTCTTAATGACAGTAAAGTTAAATAATACAGAAAATTAATGCTGAGAGTGGGGTCATTGGTGTGGCTGTAGTTGATCATGTGGTTTAGAAGGCTTTAGGACTGGTTTACTGAAGGAGTTCGGAAAAGTTTAGAAATGTGTGCTAGAGAAGCCTTAGAATGCAATAAGCAAAGCCTGATGGGAGATTCTGGCCATAGCACAGAATCCCAGAATACTAATATGAGTTTAGAAAATAAAAGCCATGCTCAGAAATTTGAAGTTGAGAATAAGGACTTCATTGGTGTTTGGATCACAGGCTACATGGGCAGCACATTGGCAGCAAAGTTTTATACATTTTTCCATGTCCAGAGAATTCACAAGTGACTAAGGTTTAAGTGACAGACTAATTGATCTTGTGAATAAAATTTCAAAGCAGCTCAATATTTGAGCTGCAGAATTGGTACTGCTGGCTGATTTCAGACATATTTACAGTGAGCTGGAAGCAAAAGGCAGAGGAGAAACTTTTGAAAAACTTAAATTCTGGCCCAGAAGGAAGCATATGTAAAGTTGGGACTAAAGAAGATATTGCTACTAGAGAGAGCACATTAAAACGAAACCAAGAACTTTGCAAGAAGACAAGAAGGAAGAGAACTTGAGGACATCTCAAAAATCAGCAAGATCCCACTCATCAGAAACTCAAGCATATAAATTGTAAACCTTTTATTTGAGAAGAGAGTCTCTGGGATGTCTTTTCAAGAAAGGCCTCCTGGGGAATTGGTTCCCTTGGATTCATTCCATTCTGCTCAGGTGCTCAGGCACTCAGCAGCTGCTGCAGCCATAGTTCAAGGGAGTCAAATTACTGTTCAAGTTACACGATGAATGCCAGACTTAGCTGTATCCATGATTACATGAGGCTTGAGGGGAGGCACCATCTACAGGATGCTAGTTTTACTGGTATGCATAATGTGGGAGTTGTCATATCATGGATGCTTTCACACAGATGTTAAAAGGTCTAGGAAGCCTGGCATGGAGCCCTTGAGGGCAATGCATGTTGGAATGAAGCCAAAGGTACAATGGAGACCTCTTAACAAGTATAACCCAATCTAGATTTGTCTTTCCTTCTCCTATATTACTAAGACAATGAAACACTGTGTGTGTGTGTGCGTGTGTGTATTCTTTATCACATTCTCTTTTTAAAAATCTAAATGACATTCAAATTCTGATAGGGGTTTTTCATAAAGCAAATATTTCTGAATTAATTATTCAGCTAGTGATGAATCATATCTTCTAAAAAGAAAAAATGTCTAACCAAAGTTTTGCTACTAGTAAATCTGATGACAGGGCTAACCCCAAAGCAGAAAAGCCATGGCTGAAGGGATGGTGAAGAAATTCTTTTCACTTCATGGGTCCAGAAGTATATCAGGATAATAGCAACAAAGACAGGGCCAGGGACCAGATAGAGACCTCAAGGTCATGCCTCCATGACCCACACAGACACATCCAAAAATGTGCTTTACTAAACCCCTAGGGACCTCCCAAAACAATAAAGTTGATACTTAAGTTTAATCATCATATCTGTTATAGTTGTGTTCAGATGGCCTCCCCTCAAGCCTCATGTAGTAATCATGGATACAGCTGAGTCTGGCATTCATGATTGGTTTGATGTCTGGTGCTGGGATTGGTTGTGTGAGTGCTGCATCTGCCCAGAGGTGGAGCCGGCATACAGTGTAAGGGCAGGATGAAGACGTGTCTTCTCTCTCTTTTGGCTCTTTCGCTTCTTGCTGTTTGCAGGTGCCATGGTGGCTGTACCCTCCCCAGCCCCGCCACACCACACTTTCTTGGAGCCAACTGAGTACGAACTGAAACCTCCAAGAACTGTAAGACATAAACCTCTCCTTCATTTTGAGCGTCAGGTGTTTTGTCTCAATAATGAGAAAAAAATAACTAAGACAATATCCTTGTTGGATAAGATCCAAGATGGCTCATACCTGCTTTCTCTTTGCCATGATCCACATTAGATTCATACAAGCAGTCATATATTATGACTGGTTACTCTCTCACAGTAAAAACTGATCTCAACATAGAAGGCATCTCCAGGTTCAACTGCTAAAGCAGCTTGTCATCCCAAATCTCATTTTTCAGAGTTCCAGATGAGAGTCAAACACCACCATTCCAAGGGCAAGCTCTGACCTGGTAGTTTAAACTCAACATATAGCCATGTAGAAAGGCACTCTTCTTAGAAGCAAAGAACTTAACACTGTTCCTATCCCCCCAGAAGTGGGGATCAGAGCAAGACATTGGCTAATTTTTTTCAAATATCTCTTCACCTTATTTCTCCTTGTCACATTCATAGGTGACTTTGAGTGAAATACTTCAAAAGTCATGAAGCATTTTAGTACAGTAGCCCCCTTTTATCCACCATGAATATATTCCAAAATTCCCAATAAACATCTGAAATTATGAACAGTATCAAAGTATAAAGGCAGATAAAGACAGATACATACATACGTATGTATCTGCCTTTATCCATATACATGTATGATTATGTTAAATTTATAAATTAGGTGCACTAAGAAGTTAAAAAGAGCAACGAATAAAGCAGAACAATTATAGCAATATACACTAATAGAAGTTCTGTGCATGTGATCTCTCACTCAAAATAACCAATTATACTTTCACCATTTCACTTACAGAAAACACTTTATGTCTTCTGTTTGGCATACTGAATTGCCAGAATCACTATTCTTGTGCTTTGAGACCATCATTAAGACAAATAAGAATTTCTTGAACTTAAGTCTTCAGATACCACTGTGATCTGATAAATGATCAAGGTCAGTATTGGCTAATAAGTACTAATAGGTATGAATTCACTGAACAAAGGAATCATTCACATCAAAAGTGACAGAGATGGATGACAAGAGATTTCATCATACTATTTAGAATGTTATGCAATTTAAAGTTTATGAGTTATTTCCAAAACTTTTCTCTTACTAATTTTAGACCACACTTGAATGTGAATAATTGAAAATTAGGAAAAAAGAGAAATACTGTACTATATTTTGTGTTTCATCTCATTTCCTAATCTCACATCTGTTGCATTTGGACAACTAACTGAAATTTTTATTTTAATTTTCTTCAATTTAAATCTCTTTCTCTCTCAAACACATACGTATACACACACACACACACACATGAATAATGAAATGTGATCGTTCTGTGCTTATATCATCCAGAGAAGACTATAATACATTTCCATAAGGAGAAATTACTATAGAATGTTGGCTTTCTGTATAATTTAGGACTTTCAAAAACTTCCTTAGAGTAACATTTAAACAAATAAATAAATAAATATGTACAGTAAAAGAAAGTTCCTTGAAAGATAATAGGATTCCATAATAAATTTTAAGTCAAATTTAATAATTATTAATACCCCTGAATAGTTGTTATGTCTATTTATGAACATTTACTATATAACATTTACACTGGATGAACACCATCAACATACCAACTTTTATAGTGAGCAAACAGAAGACTAAGTTCCATTCTTGTGTGTATTTAATAAATATTGACTTCCTGTTTAGGTTTCAGACAAGATTTATTGACATGGCAACTCCATATTGTCTGAGAAGGATTAAATTTTTTATTAGGTCTCCAAACTAGAAGGCAGTGTCAATACCAGCCTTGGTCACATGCATTTATCATGAAATTCATTTGAACAGCAGATCAAGGTTTCCATAAAAATGTTGGCTCTGTTTCTCTTTTCATACAGAGACAGAACCATATATTTTTCCTCAAAGCAGAAGTGAACAAGTCTGGATACAATGCTGTATCTAACAACAACCCTGAGAGGAGCCAGATATCTGCAGAATCAATGATGAGAAGAGGGCAGCGCACTAACACGCAGTCACTGGGCTGCTGTATGAAGAGGGGAACATCATGTCTGTCCTGGTCACATAACCAAATCACCAAATTGACTTACACACAAGATCTTCTCAGGACTCACCAGAAATTGTGTTCTGAGGGAAAATGCAAGTCCATACTCAGAGATTGTCTTGTTTCCTTATTTACTTACACTAAACACAGAGAAAAATAGAAAAATGCTATGAAGGCCCTTGAAAATATGACCTCAAACAATAACCAATAACTGTATTGCCAAGAGAGAAACTAAGAGCTCACACTTGAGTGTCCCAGGAAAGAATGGAGCCTTCTTAGGCTTTGGTGCATTTGCTTATTTGTTTGAAATCATGTATACAAAATTTTTACATGATAGCACATATAGTAATACTTTTATAAATTTCTATCTTTATTATTATCATATTATTACAATAAATTTCTAGCGGAGGAATAGTTTAAAAGTAAAATCTCTTATTTAAGGCATATATATTCAAACAAAAAGGATATATATATATATATACATTAGATAAAACTAAGCTAAAAATAGATAAGAATAAGCTAGAAATAGGCAATTTTTACTATTTAGTAGTTACAGTTATAGGTTTCACCAAAAATATATATCAAATTTTATATATATATATACATATATATATAATATATAGTTCAGTATATATATATATATATATATATATATATATATATAGTTCAGTATGCTTCAAATCTCCATAATCTAAACAAAAACATTCTGAACAAAGTAGTTTGATCCTTCTAAGTCACCAAAGCAAATACTTTTATATTACCATAACAAGGCAGCGACTTATCCACAACATTGCCTGATACAGAGTAAGTACTCTGTAAATAATTGTTAGTTTAATAAATGAGCCAGAGAATAATGTCCTTGCATTTTGCCAGTGAGCAATAAGTACATTTTGAATGGAATAATTGTGTCTAAACATAAAAGCTGTAGAATCTGTTAAGAAAAGAACCCTAATATAGTGTCAAGTAAATGGTGTTTAACTTTGAAAAATCAGGTTAATTCAGCTTTGATTTGTCTTATAATGTAAGTAAAAGAATCTAAACAATTTTACATGAAAACACCTTGGCTCACTTCCCTCTCTTACCAAATCAAACCACTAAAGTAAATTTTGGGTATTGTAACAATTTTACATAAATTCTTACATGAAAAATGACATGGTTTAATAATTAGTCTTGTAAGCTGCTTCTCAAGACACCACCCTGAAAAACATTAACTATTGACAATGATAATGATCATCAGAGTTAACAGCGTAGTGTTGCATTACTCTTCTAATCTGTAAACTTTGTAGTCTTCCTCAATGACATCTTTCTTCTCAAGCTTCTCTGCAATCAGCCTGACCTTCCAAATCTACCTTTAAATTGCTCTCATATCTGCCTAAATGTCTTGCTTCCTCAGTTACCATGACTGTTTCATTATCTCTCAGTTACACTAATGCAATAGTATCCTGCCCTTGTTCTCACCTGCTTCTACTTTGGTCAACTCTATACACTGCTCCTAGGATTGCCTTCATTAAAAAAGCATTTGTTATATAACTATGTCTCTCATCTTATTAAGAACATTTTTCAGATCACTATAATTACAAGAAAAAGTTTCAAAATCTTTAACTTTTCACATTATCATTCTTCAAAACTTGACCATACTCTAGCAGTGGCAGTAAACCAATGGCACATGTGCTGCAGTAGGCACACAGAGGCCTCTTTCCATACATGAGCCATCTCCCCAGCCACCGAGCATCAGATAATATTTGTTTTTTCTAAACTAACACCTCAGTATTCACATTTAATTTCAGTGTTGGCACTTGGCAATAAATACATGGTGTTGGGCAGTGGTCTGGATATTCAGTCTCTGAAACACTCATCATTATTGCTTCATAGCATCAACTTCTACTTCCACTCAATTCCTTGGAACTAATAAACTTATTGAATTTTACATTTATAAAATGGTTAATGCTTATGAGTGGTTATTCATGCTACTTCCTCTGCATATAATTCCCTTTTCTGTAATACTTCAACACACTTTCCAAACCCAACTCAAAATTCCTGTGTGAAATCTTCCCCGTTCCTTCCAGGCATGGACACTCTTTCATTTGTGTTGTTACAAGGAAGTTTACCATGAAAAAATAAGAAATGAAATTCTGCAAATAAAAACTTAAAACCTAGCAGAAGTATTATGGTTTAATTACAAAGTGTCCCCCAAAGACTCATGGGTTGAGGACTCAATCTCTATCATAGCAATATTCAGAAGTGGGGCCTAGAGAGGTGACTGTGTCAGAAGAGCACTAAAATCATTGATAGATTAATCCACATATGTTTTCACAGCATATTGAGCTATAAAGCAGAGCCCATTTCAGGGAAAATGTTCACTTAGTGTATGCCTTTGGAGGGTATAGCTTGTCTTCATCTCTCTCGCTTCTCTCGCTCTCACTCTCTTTCTTGTTCTTGCTCTCCCTCTCTTTCTCTCTCACTCTTTCCTTCACTTCCTGCTTCTTGGCTGCAACGAGGTGATGACTTTTGCCCCACTGTTCTCTTTACTATAATGTTCTGCCTCACTATAGGCTCACAGCAGTGTCACCAGCCAACCATGTACTGAAACCTCTGGAACCATGAGCCAAAACAAACTTTACTCATTTAAATTGTTTTTCTAAAGATTTAGTCACAGCATCGTAACACTACCTAACACAGAAAAAAGACAAAAAGAATTCCCATAAAAATGATAAGAAGAATTTCCTGAAAGATAACTATTTAGGAAACCAACCAGCAGTTTAGAAATCAGGAAGACAGACCTTGTCAGGAGGCAAAGAAAAAGCATGGTGCAATTATTTTCATTAAATTAAAGGATACTGAACAGTTACCTAGAAAATTATCTCCCTCAAAAAAGAAAGGTGACTGTGTTGTGTGTATGATAAATTGAACTCTGTAATAACGTAATAATTTTCTATGTGATTTAACTCTGAACAATAGTTATTAATGACAGTATAAACCCTGAATATTAAGTACAACAAGTTTGTTAATCTTAGTGATATAATCCATGAATACTGAATAAATGAAAATTTGTCACATAATTAAATTGAGGCGAATATTCTATGACAATTGAACCCTCCTCTTCCTTAAGAGGGGTAGCTGATCTAAGACCAAAAATCAAGTAGTAATGGTACAAACACAGTCACTAGACATATGTTGGTAAAGGCCAGAAGAAACTAAAGAAGTTTTGAAAGTACTGCCTCCAAGGATCCAGGAGAACCTCTGTCCTGGAACTCCGGTTGTGTCCTCTGGTTCTCAGGGATATTACTCAGGTTATATTCCAGTGGGTGTGCAGAGGGAATTTAGGATCAGAAGACCAGGAGTTAGAATGGTGAGGCAAGTACACTTTGTAATATTTTTCATTACAACTTTGTAGTATTGGGGGTTTTTTTGACCTCTTAAACTCACAATACAGAAAAGCATTGCAATACAGGAAAATAATGGTGATGGCATTCAAAATAATGTGACTTTTGGGTTTATCTAAAATACTATTTTACCCTACTTACATAGAGAATTTTCCATTATGTTATTCCTTAACAGTTTCCACTCAGTCTTCATAAGAAGCTTAACATCATTTTAGCTTTCATAATAAGTAATAGCAGCATAAGTATTTTTTTCTAAATTTAAAATTGTAGATCCCATTCAACCCAGCTATCCCACTTCTGGGCATCTTCCCAGAAGAATTGAAAACATCATACCACAGTGATATCTGTGCACCTATGTTTGTAGCAGCCCAATTTGTAATAGCCAGATCTTGGAAACAACCCAAGTGCCCATCAATCAAAGAATGGATAAAAAAGATGTGGTATTTTTATACAATGGAGTACTACTCAGCTTTTAAGAAAGATTGCATTGAGACTTTTGTAAGTAAATGGTCACGACTTGAGACCATACTCGTAAGTGAGATAAATCAAACCCACATGTGTAAATACCGTATTGTCTCCCTAGTGTAAGAAACGGAAAAGTATATATGATCCAAAATCTGTAATAAATACTATGTAAGGGTGAAGAACAGCTCAAAGTGCAAGAGTAACTGGGAAGGGAAAAGGCAGAAAGAGAAAAGGGAAGAGGAAAAGATATAAACCTGTATATATGTATATGTAAGATAACTAGAATGAACACACTTTTGAATCTATTCGTTACTGAGAAAGAACAGTTAATGCTCATATGATTAGATTAATTTTACATGTCTATATCTGTTAATGTAAGTAACCATTTTAAAGATAACGATGCGCAATATTGCAAGCATTGTCAAGTTTCTGTCATCCGATTTTGTAAATCTGCAATGTTACTGTAGTGTATTTACTCTAGTCGTGTTTGTCTTTTTTGCTTGTTGTTTTTGTTTTATATGTCTTTTTTCTGTTTTTTTTTCCACTAAAAAAATAAATAAATAAATAAATAAATTTAAAATTGTATTAAAAAAAACTTTAAGTAATTTTCACAAAAATTAGGCAATAATATTTAAAACTGATTATTTTAAGTGTCAATGCCAACAAAGTCAAAAGGCTAGCAGTATTAAGTGCATTTTAAAATTTTAATAAGATAAACTAAGAAATCCTGGAAATATTTGCAATAACACTAGGTGTGGTGGCACACACCTCTAATCCCAGCACTCCAGAGGCTGAGGCAGGAGGATTGCTACAAGTTCAAGGCCAGCCTGGGATACATAGTGAGTTCAAGTCCAGTCTGAACTACATAGTGAGACCCTGTCTCACAAAAAAAATCTATATATTTGCAATAAAAATGTTGATGTTTATGTGATGGCATCAAGAACAGATATAGCTCTCATACCTGGCAGAATTAGGATAAACAGTTGATTAATAAGGAAAGTTGATTAAAATAAGTAACAAGAATCATTTAAAAAATCAATTTTATGGCAGACAATGTTGACTTCTGACCCAGCAGTAACGTGGCACTTCTTTCTACACTTTCCTACTACAATTTCCCTTGAGCTGCAATGTTTTCTCTTGGATAGGCTCCTCTCTAGCCTCAGGATTTGAACCAAGATCAGTTATTGTGGCAATTGCATTGAGTACTGTCATAATTCAAGACAGGGCATGTGACCCTGAGACAAATAAACAAATGTGCTGGGTGTCATAAACAATCATTCGTCTTGATATTCAGTGCATAAGATGTAGGGAGAGTCTGGACTCTTGCATCTCCCCAGGATGGTGCCACATAAGAATATGAACTCAGAATCTTAACAATCACATTGCTACCTAGAAAATCATAGAAATGCAGACCAGGAGATACTATCACCCTTTACATGGTAATTTTTTTTTAATCCTGGAAAGGCCTAAGCTTTAAATTCTTATATAATAAAATGCCTTTACTGTTTAAGAAATTTACATTTGGAAATTCCACTGCTTGGGCATGAAACTATCTTAATGCATATAACTTAAAGTTTATATTTCCACTTGCCACATTATTTAAGTAATAATTTCATGTAAATTAAGGCCTTTGTTTTGAGTGAAGATCACAAGATTGGAATTCTGCTTAGTCTTTCCTTAAAAGGAACTAGGACATAATGCCTCTTCCAAAACACTCTGAGGAATGATTCCTTCCAGCTTTTCACAGTTTTCTTTCTCGTGATTAATAGTCTTCATACAAACCTAACCCAAAGACAATTTTTCACTGACTTCCTTAATCATCTTTCCAAAATTTTAACATTTTTTCTTTTTAATCATGAAATATATTCTTATACATAAGAACATATGCAAAGTACACTCAATTTAAAGATTAATAATAAAATAAATGCCAATATAAAAGTCACCAAGCATAAGAAATAAGACATCAGTTGGTCATTTGAAACTTAAGACTAGAATTGTTGGAAGTGAAGCTATATATGAATATAGGTTATGAATAGATAATTGGATAATTCAAAATTGTGGTCCACAGTGCTTTAACTAGTTTATACTATATCGACAATGCAGGAGGGGTTTTCTTTCTCCATATTATTGTCAAGACTTGATGCTCTCAAACTTTCCTTGTTTTTGTTTTTAGAGACAGGATCTCCCTTTGTAGTTCAGGCTGGTCTTGTACTCACTATGCAGCCCAAACTTGTGGTGATCAACCTGCCTCGGCTCTCTGAGTGCTGGGATGACAGGCACGTGCCACTGTGCTGGTTTCGAACATTTTAGTTTGTGTCAATCTCATGTATAGAAAATGGTAGATTATTATGGTTTTCAATTTGATCTTTATAGAAACACAGATTTTTACACTTGTACTGTTGTTTTTAATGGCCTTAATTTCGCTATGAAAGTAGAACTGCAAATATAATTGGCACTAAACAGGTTTAGAAAGAAATACTATATCTGGATTAGCACATAACCTAGCTGATGAGAGAACAGGTAAGTACACACACTAGTTAATAGCCACAGGCACTCATCACACAATGCATGTGAAGTTCTGAGAAGAAATACACAAATCGGGCTAATCAAGTTATAATTAAATTGAGATCAGTGCAGAGAGCTTCTACTGTTGCTTCCAACCAGAACCCTGTCATAATTGAAAACTAATTTCTAGGCTGGATTTGACCCTGCTTAGATGCAGAATGGAACTAAGCTAGAAAGTTTAATAAAGGGGAAATTTAAAATGCTGTGGACAGAATTAGGGGAAACCAATAAAAGATGGGGAAAACCTTTCAAGAAAGAGTGTGATGTCATTACCACTTGGAACATGAAGACAGAATAGTTTCTAAGACCATATCAGAACTGTGGTGTCAGAGAAGACTGTCCGAGGGGATCTGCAGCCCAACAGGGCAAAAGTCAGAGACCCAGTGGCCAATCCAACTACAGGTAATATAACCAATGGAGAGTGTGTTGGTCCAGATGTTAGGGGAGAAAGATATGTACAAGTTGAAAACAGCTACTTTTATTGTTTATATGATTGGGCAAAATGTAAAAAACTGATTTAAAGCCCTCCAAGAGTTACAATTTTATACTAGATTTGCCAAAAAATCAGTGAAAATGCTTATGTACATTAATGTGCATAAGTTAATGTACCAAAACAATCCCTTATACTCTTTTTTTCTTAATGAATCATTTTAATACCATGAGACTGGAAAGTTAAAATCAAAATTTCAATTTTTGACAAAATATGATACAATTTATGAAAATTTTTATACTATTAAAATGTTTCTCAAATCTACTTACAGTGTTTCATTCTGAAAGTAAATGGTATAAAGTTTTTAATGAAAATCTTTTAGTAGTGTTAGATTATATGTAAAGTATCTAGGGATATATTGTAGCTGAGTAGCTTTCAAATAAGTAAGTAAATTTTGATAAGTAATGGTAAATAAATAATAAAATAAATTTCCTAAATAGCAGTTTACCTACACTAAACACACGTAGTGCTTCTTAATATGAGTTACTCCAAAAACAAAATCTGAATCAAAGACTTAGACACAACAGACTTATTTGGACAGCTAAACGCAAGAAGCAGAAGGAAGAAGGCAATGTGAAACAAGAATTCTCATTCCAATAATCCATTTACATAGACTGTAAATAATCACAGTTACTTCATTAATAGTAGATAATCTGTCACGTTGCTCAGAACATAAAACCTTGCTCAAAGTCAGAAATTCAATATATAACTTAACATATTAACAGAAATAAAAGAACACAATCATTTCAATTAATTGAGAAAAATAATTTTATTTAATTAAAAATTTGTTTGATAGAAAATGTAAAATAATGATTAAAAAATTATTTATTCCACATAAAAAACTCTACTGATCAAGAACATTAGCATACCTATAGTGAGTGCTTTAGAAACACTATATTTAGAATGGGAACACATGTTAATACCTATGCTTGGACCTCCTCACCAATGTAATAATATCCAAAATAAAAAGGAATTATAAGCATCAGAAAAGTAGAGTCAAAGTTGATGTTGTTCGGATGATTTCAGTCTTGTAATATTCAAAACAACTAACAGGTAAAATGTTATAGCTATAATATAAGTTCAACTAAATTGGTGCAATACTTATTGTAAATACCATAAATGAGAAAGGGTATATTACAAATGTAAAATAAACTTATTTAACACATTTTGGGTGAGCCCATTATATAATAGGTCCTAGACTGGGCACAAGAACAGTGCAGAAAACAAGAGACAAACACTGCTGAACGTGGTGGCACACATCTGTAATCCCAGCACTTAGAAGGCTGAGGCAAAAGG